>PVJS01007427.1:0-56154 GCA_004027185.1 Glis glis
AGTATAAAAAAATAGGGCCGGGGGTGTAGCGCGGAGGTAGAACGCCCCTGGGTTCAATCCCCGGTACCGCAAAAAAAAAAAAAGAAAAATGGAAATAAATCCCACCTTCTCAGCCGGGCGTGGTGGTGCACGCTTGTAATCCCAGTACTTTGGGAGGCTGAGACCGTAGGATCCGGGTTCGCGGCCAGCCTCAGCTCTCTCTTCTCTCTCTCTCTCTCTCTCTCTCCCTGTCTCTCTCTCTCTACCTAGTGAGGCCCTCCACAACTTCGTGAGACCCGGTTTCAAAATAAAGTATAAAAAAAATAGGGCCGGGGGCGTAGCGCGGAGGTAGAACACGCCTGCGTTCAATCCCCGGTACCGCAAAAAAAAAAAAAAAAAAATCCCACCTTCTCACCCTGCACAAGAGTCAACTCAAGATGGATCAAAGGCCTGGAAACAATGCTCCAACATATAGGCACAGGTAAAAACATCCTCTTTGACACCCCAAAGGCAATGGAAATTAAAATGAGGATTAATACATGTAATTTTATTAAACTGAAGAGCTTCTGTGCCGCAAAGGAAACTATCAAGAATTTTAAGAGAGAACCGACAGAATGGGAGAAAATATTTGCCAGCTCTTTCTCCGATAGAGGACTAATACCTAGAATATACAAAGAATACAAGAAAATTAAGACCAAAACCCCCCCAAATAACCCAATAAAAACGGGCAAGTGAACTAAATAGACACTTCACAAAAGAAGAAATACAAATGGTCAATAAATATATGAAAAAAAAGTTCAACATCATTAGCAATCAGAGAGATGCAAATCAAAACCACTCTGAGATTTCACCTAACCCCAATTAGAACGGCAGTCATTAAAAACAAATAATAATAACTACTGACAGGCACTTTCAGGTAATGTATATCCTTCATATAGTATTGCCATTATCTTTTATCTTGACTAATCCTGTCTTGAGGTGATGTATATAAATGTTCCTTGATATCTTTATGCAGGTTGGAACAGGCTTATGATAGGAATAGATGTAAGCCATACCTTAGAGTGATCTAAGAAATAGCCTTAGAATGATCTAAGAAATAGAACAAACATACAGAGGAAATTACTGTATGCTTTTATTTTTGTAAATATATCAGTGCTACACTTCACAAAAGCCTAATTATGGAACCAACCTAGCTGTCCATCAAAAGATGAGTGGATAAAGAAAATGTGGTATATACACATAATGGAATTTGACTCAGCCATAAAGAAGAACAAAGTTATGTTATTTTCAGGAAAATTGATGGAACTAGAGAACATTATGCTAAGTGAGATTAGCCAGTCTTGGAAAGTTAAGGATCATATATTTTCTTTCCTATGTGGAAGCTAGAGAGAAACTGGGAAACAAAAGGGACTCCAGATAAATGAGAAGAGAGACCAGTAGAGTAGTGGAAGGGATTGGAGGAGGGAAAGTGAGGATGGGAAAAGGAGGCTTGATGAAGGAAACAGTTCAAATAATGCTATGTCCATATATAAAGGTATCACTACCAATCTCACCAACATGCACAGGAAGGTGTGGGGGGAGGGGGGTAGAATTTACAGAAAAACATACCAAATGCTGTGTGCATGTTATGTTTGTAGCAATTTCAAACATCAATATGATGTATAACTACCATGCACCAATAAAAGTATATATATATATATATTTTTTTTTTTTTTTTGCGGTACCAGGGATTGAACCCAGGGGCGTTCTACCTCTGTGCTACACCCCCAGCCCTATTTTTTATACTTTATTTTGAAACCGGGTCAAACGAAGTTGCGGAGGGCCTCACTAAGCAGAGAGAGAGAGAGAGAGAGAGAGAGAGAGGGAGAGAGAGAGAGAGAGAGAGAGAGAAAGAGAGAGAGAGAGAGATAGCCGAGGCTGGCCGCGAACCCAGATCCTCTGGTCTCCACCTCCCAAAGTACTGGGATTACAAGCGTGCACCACACGCCTGGCCTTTAAAAGTATATTTTTAAAAATATTTGTGCTAGCAGAGAAGTCCACACATTGCATATAATAATATATAAAAAATAAGGCTTTCTGGTAATTACTTTGTTGTCCTTTAGTATTTCACTCCCTCAAATGTACACATACAATATGCTGAAGATACTGTTGTAAAGGTTATTTGCTTTTTGTGTGAGGTACCCATCTTCTCATTACTCACTTCCTAAGTAAATTTCTTTTTTCAATATACTTTCATTGGTGCATTGTAATCTCACATCATGATGAAATTCAGAGTGAAAGGGACATATATCCACATAGCACTTGCTTACCGAGCCCCCAGCTCCTACCCCACTCTCTCCCCTTCCCTGTACATTATATAAAATTGGATTGTTAATTTTGTAGACATACATAGTGTCATTGGAAATATTTCCTTCATCAAGTCTCCTTCCCTCTCTCCGCCTCCTTCCCTAAACCCCCTATATCACTCCACTGAGGTTTCTCCTCTTTTATCTATATAGAAAATTATAAGCCCCCTCCCCCAAATTTTACTTCATTCATATTAAATTTATTAGTCTACACAACAAATAACTATGTGGCAAGAAAATACATGAGTTAATTCTCAAGTCAAGGTAACCAAGAAGAAAATCTGTATTTACATAAAAGTTGCAGCCATGAAAATGTAATTCAAGGAAAGTGTCAGCAAACCCATAGTTGGGGTAGGCAGGAGACAAAAAAAAAATAAAGGGGGGGAGTTAAGTTCAACTTCTGACTAAGACCTTGCGAGAGGATATAAATGTCTGAAGACAGAGTTGCTAGAATAGGGGACAGTGAAGTAGTGATTTCCAGATAGGTCAAGTGTGAAGATTACTTTCTACCATGTTCTATTGGTGAGGGGTGGGGAAAGGACATTATATACAATGTTGGTTGAAATTAAAAACTGATAAAATATTTTTGGCAATCAACTTGATAAACTTAAACTTTTAATATGGAATTTCTATAACAGGATTTTTACTTTTAAGAATCTAAAGTACAAAAATATACAATTAATAAATATATATATATATATATATATATATATATATATATGTTTGTACATAAATTTCTTTAACTTTGGAATAGTGGAGAGAAACTTATCTGATAATAAGTAGAGGAATAAGCAATGGTGTCTTCATACCTTAGCATACCATACGGATCTAAAATATACATGCAAGATTTCTGGATTTAAGGACATAGAAGATTATTCCAGTATAATCTTGAGTAAGTTTCAATTTCAGAATAACATACGTAGAATACCTCAAATATATTCAAATATGTGTGTTAATATGCTCATAAAAAAGAAAAGGACATATACAAAGTTAATACTATTTATTAATAGGGAGCTATTTTGTTGGAGGCACTTATATTTTAACATAATACTGAGTGTAAAAACAGTGACACTGGGAAGAAGACAAATGATTTTAAGACAATGATAAGGCAAAATTAGAAATTTGGGGATTTGTCCAATCTCTACTTGAGGAGTTGAGAGGAGCAAGTATGCCACTCAGCCTCATGTCACTTCTTAAAAATCAAAAAATTTTTTAAAAGTCCAAGGATATATTATGTTACATGTTCAGGGCCATATTAATTTTGATCATAGGACTTTTAAATTATGGAAATAAAAGTGCTTGTTAAAATCATGAGTAACCACAAACACACTGAGAAACAGTTGAATAATAACAGAACAGAGATGGTGAGGGTCCCTCTGAGTTTTTTACATTTTTACAGTGGAGAGATCCACCAACTATGATAAACTTTTTGGTTCTTCCCTATAGTGCTTAAATATTGGACCTCTGGAAATGATCAGGAATTGCACTTTATGTTAGAACCCTTTTTCTTCATTTTAAAATATAGCAAGACATTTTAAAAATCAAGAAACTAAAAATAGTCAAAAGGGCCCCTGAGGAATTAGTTTTTTGAAAATCTTAAGAGAAATAAAATAGTCCCCCCTGATTATAAGTCTAAATACAACAATAAATTAATTTATTTTTTTGCCATACCAGGGATTGAACGCAGGGGCGTTCTACCTCCGCGCTACGCCCCCGGCCCTATTTTTTTTTTTATGCTTTATTTTGAAACCGGGTCTCACGAAGCTGCGGAGGGCCTCACTAAGTAGAGAGAGAGAGAGAGAGAGAGAGAAAGAGAGAGAGAGCGAGAGCTGAGGCTGGCTGCGAACCCGGATCCTCCGGTCTCCGCCTCCCAATGTACTGGGATTACAAGCGTGCGTCACCACACCCTGCAACAATAAATTAATTTGAAAACTCAATATTTAGTCTTTGCACATTTCCCCCTAACGGCCAGAGACAGGACTCATTTGAAAAAGTCCAGAATGAACTGAGCAGGAAAAATTAGAAAGGAACCTGCCTTCTTAGGTTCTGGAGTGGAGGATAACCCACTTCTGTTATCTTCCACTCCAGATAACTTGATGTGTGACCAACATCAGGGAACAATAATTTTCTGCATGTAACTCAAAGATTATCCTCAGGTTTGGTATATTGTATATATTACTTCCATATCTTAGTTGATGCTTCAGGTGCAGTCCAACCAATAAGCCCTTTCTTAAGAACTACTGCAAAAATCCTCCACGCATGGTCATGAGCTATCATCACGCGTGTTTAACAGTTGCTGCTCTGAACCCTCACTGTTTTTCTCCACCAGTCACCTTCTCTCCTTTCTCTCCCTTGTGCTTGTCTTGATTCTTTTCAAGCTTCTCTGCGTACACACAAGTGTGGGTATTTGCATGTGCCAAAAGCTGACTCTATCAATACATTTGTTGATGAGAATTTAAGGAGGAAAAAGGTAAGAACTCCACAGGGGGAGTGCTAATTGATTTTCTTTATAAACACACAGGCAATTATGCAAGTGACCATCTGCTTTGTCTGCATGAAGTTAATGAATACACAAAAGGAATCAAATTTAGAGTTTACTGAAATCTTAAATCCAACTGCCTAGATAGTAGCTTAGATCTGTCATAAGGTAATAGGAAAAGTGCACTAGTCTGCAGGATAAAGACAAACAGAAATAAATAGGATTCTTTTTTTCTTTCAGTGAGAAACAGTGAAAAATATTGTTATGTTGGTTTCGATGTCTGAAAGCACATCAGAAACTAATATGTGGCATTATTTCCAGAAGTGACGCTGATATTTATTTAGACAAATTAAGACTATGATATGTAGAAAACAGATCAATTCATTATTACTGTGACAATTAGCACTTTTCCTTTAAATTTTTCATTTTATTTGGCTCAGCATGCCAGAAGCACATGTAACTGTTTCTGTAGATAATCATTACAAATGAACAAACATATCATAGATTACTCAAATAATCACTGCTATAAAATATCACTCCTGGATTCCAATATTAAATAGCATATCATGTCTATTACTTTTATTTTAATGAATAAAAAAGTACATACATATGTATATACCTCTGAGTGACTCCCCTGGACCTTTTTATGTTTTTGTTTTGAAACAGGGTCTTGCTAGGTTTCTGAGAGTCTTGCTATGTTGCTGAGGTTGTCCTCAAATCTGTGATCCTCCTGTCTCAGTCTCCTAAGTAGTGGGATTACAAGCATATGCCACCACACCTGGTTTGCTATAGTCTTTTTGAAGCCTGAAAATATACCTAGTTTCATACATAAAATGAATATTCATATTTTTCATAAGTAATATGTGTGGAATTGTTATGAAAAGACTATTGGTCATTAATTAAGTCCACATTAGCTATAGACTTATCTTTGGTAACTAATTCTATGTTAGTTTCTGGATATACTGCATTGACCAAGAAGGCCCACCACCAAGATAATTAGTGTTCAATTAATAAGTTAGAATTTGTAAGTGTAATTACAGATACTGCAGGTATCCTAATGCTGCAGGTGAATAATAATTGAAAGATGGCTAGAAGTCGAGGGAAGAACCACTGGATCATGGTTTAGGCTAATGGTTGGAGCATTAAATACTGTCTATTCTATTGCATCACAGGTATTTGTTCTATAAGGTAAAGACATCTTTTGATGTAGATATCACACAAAAAATAATTTCCACAGGAAAAGACATGTTGATGGATAGTAATTTTATGTCTATTCAAACACAAATGTTTTAAGCTAATGTGTGCCTCTATTTCAAATAAAATACAAAAGAAAATAAAAATGGTGGACATTATACAAATAAAATAGAATATCAAATTTAAATATGCAGAGGAATTTCAGAGTATTGAGAATTTAAGGTTTCCCCCCAGAGCATGACACCCCCCCTTCTAGTTCTTATTTTTCAGTAACTCCCTAAATATATCATAAATCCTAGACAACCTCTTCCACATTTAATCCCCTGAATACCTCTAACTCTTCAATCTTTGCATATGCTATGTTCTTCTTGTACCACAAGGCCCATCCCCTTACTGACATTTCTTCATCCCTCCAACCAGATAAGTGTAGTTATTTCTATACACATTTATGATGACACATAGTCAAACATGGGCTTGCATTATTCTGTTTTATGTGCATAACTCTCAGATTCTCCCACTAGACTAGAAGTTCCTATAATGAGAGAATTGGTCTTCTTCATCTTTCTATCACCACAAACTTTGCATTTCATTTAATATTTGAAATAAAATGAATTAAATTAAATTAAACTTAGTAGACATTTGTCAAAGAGCCCCTCAGTCTAAAGCAGAGTTAAGATTTCTGTGGACAATTTTTCTCTCTGAAGTCACTTAGGCAAAAAGTTATAGCACAAATTTTCAGGCTCAGATCATCTTAAATTTTGGAATATTTTACATAATCTTGTTTAAGAAATACATGTCACCTGTAAGTGAATTTTATAAGCAAATCATATCTTGTCTTTAGAGTTAGTGAGACATCATTCATTCGGTCTACCTCACCAAATATGCATTATGCAAGGTGTAAAAGGGATGTAATAGCAAAAAAAGACAAAATAGTTCCCTGCAATTATTATTTATAGGGTCTAGAGGCAATTTATTTATTTATTTATTTATTTATTTATTTATTTATTTATTTGCGGTACCGGGGATTGAACGCAGGGGCGTTCTACCTCCGCGCTACGCCCCCGGCCCTATTTTTTTACACTTTATTTTGAAACCGGGTCTCACGAAGTTGCGGAGGGCCTCGCTAAGTAGAGAGAGAGAGAGAGACAGAGAGAGAGAGACAGGGAGAGAGAGAGAGAGCTGAGGCTCGCCGCGAACCCGGATCCTCTGGTCTCTGCCTCCCAAAGTACTGGGATTACAAGCGTGCGCCACCATACCCAGCTTAGAGGCAATTTAAAAGGGGAAATAAAGAGAAATGTTTGCAAATAGTTATAGATAATATGAGAGAAACAACTAGGGTGGTGATACAGAGAATGTCAGGCAGGGAAACTTCAGGGAGAATGCTAGGAAACAGCCCTCTCTGGTAAAAAAAAAAAAAAAAAATTAAATTGGGACTTGAAAAAATGTGGTACTCCAGGAATAGTGGAATACTGTAAAGGCATATCGAGGTCATCATTTGGTTGGGAGACTGTAGGGACTATGTGTGGAGAAGAGATCAAGATTAAGAAAAAAGAAAAAAATGTAATGGGAACAAATACAACAATTGACAGAAGTTACCAGAACTCCTGGAGTTATATTTGAAGCATGATTGTTTAATTGATCATATAGACATTTAGCCTTATATATAAAACACCCCATGCATTCTTCCTCTAGCTCCTCCACGTTATTATGCAATTACTTCACATCTTGGGGGCCTTGAAGAACTTCCTATATTTGTACCATTGCATTGTACCTAAGAGCACTTGTTAACCATTTTCCAACTGATAATCCCAGGAACACATGACTCACATGAGGAATTTAATCTACTCACCTCACATTTTAACCCTCATCCATGCTTTGCTGAAAATGATAGCTTCTAATACTGCAAGACATTACCAAATGTTTTCATAGGATTGACTTATGAAGAGTATTTCATTGTATTTTGTAAGTATTCACAGCACAGGAAAATCATTTTGTGTAGTTTTATTTCCAACAAGAAAATATCATTTGGACTTCTTGCTGCAAATACTATAGAAACCAACTCTATTTCCTCTATCACATACATCAATACTGAAAGAAAGGATATAGTATGTGCAGAAATTGAAAGGCAAACTAAAATTTCTCTAGGCACTAAAGATACCTGAGAGAAAAAGTCTGTCCTAATTATACACTGAGTCACAAAAAAACCCCATCATATTAATCTGTAAGACCCCTATCACTAAGACTTGGAAGGAGTATGGATGGAAGACTAAGAAAGGGTATACGATGATTAGGAAAGGGTGGGCCAGCTTCTGGAGACCACTGAATGCAATACAAAGACATTCAAGTTCAATCCTGCAGAGAAACAGCTCAGAAGATAAACACAAACCAAAACAGAGACATATAAAATCCTGACTAAAGATTCTCTCTCTCTCTCTCTATATATATATATATATAACATTGATGAAATAAATGTTAATAATTTCTGTCATCTGTATTCCTCTCATTGCCATAGTCTCTACGACCCCAAAGAAAGATGCATGAGATTATTATAATCAAAATTTTTTTAACTATATAAGAATTAATTTGAAATAAATGTAGATCTCTTTTGCATATTTCCCTTCCTCCCTCCCACCTACTCCTTTTCCCCAGCTATACAATTTTTAGTTGAAACAATCTATCTTACATTTGCTATCCTTTTATTGCAATAAATATTTATTTTATACTGTGTTACCCTTTCACCTAAATTATGTGCTAAACGCATTTGCAATGGGAAAAACAGACAACTCAGCACTTTCATATCCTTTACAAAGAAAGAAAATTGAGTGTCTTACTTTTTATGGTTTCTTATTGCTTTTTAAATTCTGTCATCTAATGGGACTAATGTTCGTGGTTTAGGAGTATATTTACCATAAATAGCTTTAGTGGTTATCAAACATCGCTGCTTCATTTTGGCGTTTAACCAACCTCAACCACTATTTATTGCCTCATATACTTCTCTACTGTGCACATTACACCTTAATTACTCCAATCCCTATTTCTAGGCCTGATTTAAACAGCCTGAATGGGAATAACCATTTCTTGTTTCACTTATGTAAGAAGGCACTGCCTGTACTGGGGCTGTCAGAGAGCAGTATGTTTCAGTGACCTGGAAAGTCCCAGTCCTATCTTGATGGAGGTGCAAATCCTCTTAGGTGATAGAAGACAGAGGTAGGGGGGTGGTTACCAAATATTTCTCCCCATTTCTCATATTCATATTAATGGCTAATGATATTGAATGCTGTTAAGGTAGAAAATTTGCTGATTTCAAAAATTGTTGATTGGTCTTCATAAACTGGGATTTTGCACTTTAAAAATCTGTTTCAGCCCTAGTAAACTTCTACATGCTTTTTCCAGTCCTTTTATATAAAAAAATCATTCCTGGCTAGGGCATAATACTTTGTAGGTTGTAGGACTCATGAACATATGAAATTACAAAGTGAATTATAAGTTTAAGTAGTGAATTACTTTTGTGTCTCTCATTTTAAACTCTGAATGACTTTTTCCTTCCTTGATCCTTTAGGATTCAGCTCAAAGGGTTCTTTCCCTGAGAATCTTTACCTGCCCACTACCACAGAACAGAAAGGACATCCTTGGACGGCCTTCATGTCTATTCAACTTTCTGCAGTGAGTGTAATGGTTTCTTACACTTGAATACTTTCTACAGGGAAACACATGCACTATAACATCTTCACTTCTAAGTCAGTATTCACTGCGTGTTTGCTGAGTGAAAGAATATTTGCTCAACAGAACACTAAGACAACTCAGGGTGCTAACATGAAGAAACAGAGATCGAAATGTGCTTTTGTCTTTACCCTACACCATTATGTCCTCTTGCTATTTAAGTGCAGAAATGGAGTTTTCATTATTTTGTTAAGATGTATAAAATATTTAACACTACTTTCTCTACTCTGGGCATCTCCACTTGGGTACCTGTCCAACCACACCAATTAAGATTTGATCCGTTACATCCTGCTGGGATGTGCACTTACATTGGTACATACTAGAATAAACCTCTTTGGGTTTCCAGTTTGACTGCCCCTTTGCTCATCCCACACTCAGTGTGTCACCTACCCTGTTCTGGTCTCCACTCCTTTCTCTCAGTGGACCTAGTAGTCTACTGCTCTTCTTCCCAGCTCTGTGGAGAAACACCTTGGAACATTTTCATAATTTCTCCCACACATCTGATACCATGCTTTGTACATACTTGGAGCTCAGTAAATTTGACTTAAATGTAAACTAGTAGAGGATAATACTCTTTAACTCTTTCTCTTTACCCTACCACATTCTTTGCCCCCAGCAATTTTAGCACACAGCACAGTATTAGTATTAGGAATACCAGAAATCCATTTTCAAATCTCACTCCTTCATTCTTGTGTGTGTGTGTGTGTGTGTGTATGTGTGTGTGTGTGTGTGTGTGTGTGTGTGTGTGTGTGCACGCGTGCCTGTACACATGCCAGTGTGTGGTACTGGGGATTGAACCCAGGGGTGTTCTATCTCAAGTTACACCCCAGCCCTATTTTTTTATTCTGAAACAGGGTCTCACTAAGTTGCCCTGGCTGTCCTTGAACCTGAGATACTCCTGTTTCATCCTTCCTGGGCTCTTTTCTAAATGTGTGACTTTGGAAAAGTTATTTTACCTTAAAACACCATACTTTCTTCAATTGTAAGATAGGAAAAAAAGAGTAGGGCTTGATGTTTAGAGTTTGCCATAAGCGTTGTCTATATGTAAAATATGGATTTATCAGGCATTTTTTATTGGGAAGACGACCTTACTTTTCTGAATGACATACTCATCTTCAAAATAGGGTTACTAATGATAGGATTCATAGTGACATAAAGTAGATTAGTAGTTGCTAAGAATGGGATAGAAATCAGGAGTAATGTTAAATGTGCTCAAAGTTCTTTTGGGGATGATGGATATGTTCTAAAATTATATTGTGGGTATGGCTATTGGATTCTGTACATATTATAAAAGTTATAGTTGCATTCTGAAAATGGGTGCATTTTTTAGTATGAAAATTATACTTACAGAAATGTATTGATTAAAATAATAATAATACAAGAATTCAAATTGGATTTGATCTCAAAATTCCAATTGCTCTATTCGCACCACCTCACTCTTAAAAAAACAAAAAATAAAAGAGAAAAGTTTTAAGCCGGGCGTGGTGGCGCACGCTTGTAATCCCAGTACTTTGGGAGGCGGAGACCGGAGGATCCGGGTTCGCGGCCAGCCTCAGCTCTTGCTCTCTCTCTCCCTGTCTTTCTCTCTCTCTCTCTCCTTAATGAGGCCCTCCGCACCTTTGTGAGACCCGGTTTCAAAAATAAAGAATAAAAAATAGGGCCGGGGGCGTAGCGCGGAGGTAGAACGCCCCTGCGTTCAATCCCCGGTACCGCAAAAAAAAAAAAAAAAAAAAAAAGCCTTTAAAAAAAAAAGAGAAAAGTTTTATGTTTAAGTGATCATGAATCGTTTTGTGAAGAAATCCTTGATATAGATTAAATGGAGTTATAACTCCTACCTAACCATCCAAAAGAACTATTTTTATTGCTTTTTTAAAAATATTGGGCCACACAATGTTGTTAGTGATAATTTTATTTAACAGTCATCTTCTGTTTGTGGGTAAAGAAAAGCTATTATCAAATTATACTTACGTAAGGAATGCATCTTTCTTGCTCTGCTTGGAAATGGTTGTTTCCTTCCTTCCATCTGCCTGGCTGCCTTATTTTTATTTCAGCAGTAGAGTGGCCAATGTTAATTGTTAGAAAGCAACCCTCTCCATAATCCATGAATAACATTTTAGGAGGAACATATACCTTATCAGCTATGGGGAAAGTCTCTGGAAATAAAAAAAAAATGTATTGAGAAAGCTTTAAGTTTTTCTTAAAAATCGTCAAAATAGTTCATTTTTGTTAAGTACATTGTCGAATAAGGTCTTATTTACAGAGTTTTGGATGCCTTACCCACATTTTAAAAAAAGGTATTCACCTTTTCTATCATGTTTTTGAAAGCATTTTGCCTTTTCTTGGAGCACTTAAATAAAAAAGGTAATTTAAACAGAAAATGAAAAGTCTGGTGCTCTTGTAAAGACAATTTTAGAATGCTTTTAAAAATCCTTCTAAGTTTTTCTATTCAATATCTAAGTTCAAATTCTTGAAGAAGATATTTCCTACAAAGGGATTAGGAAAAGAAAAATGATGGTTGAGCTCCATGTTTGGAATGACTAGTGTTTCTTCCTGTGTGATAGGAGATTCCATTTCAAATCATAAGTTATGGCTCGCACCGCCCAATCTGGGAGTTTTTTAGCCTGCACACTTTTATGAGCTGCTGAGTGTCAGAGGGACTCTATCAGGGTTGTGCTGCCTCTGAAAAGGTTAAATGCAAGAACTTCAAAGGCTGTGGAAGAGGAAGGAAATCTGTCGTTAAGGAGCATTATATCTCCCAGCTCAGGAGAATCTGTCTTTGCTGATCCTCCCTCTTACTCTGAAAGTTAGAAAATCCATAAGAGGCGGATGGGTATGTCAAAGATTTTTAAGACTTGGTATAGGTTGGGTTTATTTTTGGATTATTCTGGCTTATTTTCATTGCTTAACAGAGAAAAAAATCATCACATTACTGTCTTATGACTCCTCAAGGGTGGTAATACAACTTTGATTAGACAGTATCTTACAATGACTGTCAGCCTCTGGAACATTCGTATTCATGCGTATACACGCAAAAGTCTCTACATTATCAGAGAGCACATATGGGGAGATTATTATTGTCCCTCTGGCAGTAATTAATCAAACAGTGACATGTACAACAATTTCCAATATGTAAAATTACTTTACAATGAGGTAACTGGGTTAATAGGGAAATTGATCTGTCAATAAATATTTGATAAGCACCTACACTTTGAGAGGCACAAGGCATGAAAGAAGGGCAGCATCTCATCTTCACGGACAATTCAAATTCATAGATGACTTTAGAAGTTCAGTCCCAGAGTGAGCTTTTAAGGGGACAAGACTGAAATCAGAACTTGAGGCATAAGAGGACTTACATAAATGAAAGAAGTATTATCAAAAGAGAGTAATAGCATGACATTGATGTGAAGAGAAATTTCTTTCTTTCTACCGGGAATCATTATTAATTCCTTTTATAGACCTAACACATATTTTCCAAGAAATACTTTAATTTTTACATATGGATTTGGAAAAAATAAGTTGAAGAATAGCTCAGAATGAATAGCATAGCACATTCATGAGTAAATGTATTTTAAACTTCTAAGGAACTTGTGAAGATGATTACTATTTTTATTTAGTTTTTGAAATGAGCATTTGCTGGGAAACACACCAAGTGCTGTGTGCATGTATATTCCTATCCCTCTATACATCATTATGACATATAATTACAATGCACCAATAAAAGTATTTAAAAAATCAACATTTGACATCAGGTGCATCATTGAGCAAAACTTACTGGGTTTTCATTTTTTACCAAGGAAATGTGGACCCTCAATGGAGGACCCTTCAGGTTTCTTCCTTAATTCACTGCCCATACAAAGAATTTATTAGAATGGCAGTGAAAACTCCTTTCTAGGGAATATGATAAAGTAATATGCTTACAATAAAGTATTTGCTCCATTTAATGTTCACCATATAATACAGCACAAGGTAGTTCTCATCAAGCAGAGGAAAGAACATGGCTAAGCCTACAGTTTTAAAACATCTGTGAGATATTAGTGAAATTCTTTGAGAAACATTATTTGATTTATGTACATTTCAGGGTTCACTCTGTGATAAGTTTCACATTAACATAATAAAGTTAAAAAGTATTACATTACAATAGGAATCAAAATGTAATCATTTCAAAAGTTCAGTGTTAACAATGTATCTCCTTCAATATTTACTTAAACTTTGAGAGCCGGAGATAATGAGTCACAGGGATTTAATGGTAATTAGATTTCAGAACACAAACAGCTACAAAAAATTCATTTCATTTATGCTGATATCTACAACCTGCATAGAAATTCCATTATTCTAGGGTCAGGATGGAAAATTTTAGTCATAAATGTGTGGAGGGCACATGTATTGGGGACAATGGAATTACTCCCTACTTTGATCAACCTTGATGGATACTTCTTGCATAGTGATTTCAATGAGGAATCTGTAATGAGTGGGCTGGTTTTATTGCTTAGGAATTGTTCATTAGAGTTTTGTTAGGAATCTGATAGGGCTCTTCCCAAAGATAAATTGTGTCTACTTCAGAAAATATTCATTCACCATTAAAAAAAATGAAAAACAAAAACAAACTTTTAACTGGTTCTTTTTCACATCACTTATGACTTTGTGCAATCTTCATCAGCCCCAAAGAGCTACCATGATAAACTGCTTGCTATTGCTTTTATGGGTAGATTCCCGTGTATTCTCAGAAACCAAAAAAAACAAGAGGATTATGATGAAGATGGTGCAGAAATCAGACTAGTAGCTACTCACATACTATCACCTCTCTGACCTCTAAAAGTTGCAGCACAAAGAAGTAGTGAGTTATTAGAGGCAGAAGCATGACCTAGAAAATAAATCTGCAAGGTCTTTGCTGACCACTGCTTGTTCACATCCACCATGAAGCTTGCCAATCATAAAGATATTTCATGATCCGATCCTATTCATTTCTAAAAGGAAGATGAATGGGCTTGCGTCAACCATAAGATGAAAGCTGAAGGAAAATTGTGATGTTGATGTCTACTAGACGGAGCAGAAATAATTAATGTTACTTTATGGCAACATGATTTATCAGAGATGACACAGAACTTGGGACCCTGTGAACAAAGTGATGACAATTACTATATCGACATTTTGACAACTGAATCCTAAGCAACCTATGGAACCTATTGAATTAAACCAACTTCTTGATTTATAAAAATCAGATACACAGGGCTTTTAATAAGAGTAAGACACCATTTATTTATGTGATATCTGCACCTTGATAATCTTTACAAGGATATGAAAACCAATTACAATTTAAACCTATCTTAGACTCAGACACTTTCAGTGTAAGACTTTTATTTTTGAGCAATTATGGAAACTACTCAATACATTCAAATCAAGTTTTGTTGATCTTTTTCAGGACCTAAAAGCATTATATTCAATAAGTATTAGAAATGTTAGCCCTATTTAATACCCAGAAGTGTTACCTTTAAAAAGCTAGGTTTGAACAATAACAATAATAGCAAATATTCCTCTCACAAATTCCATCTTAGTGTTTATACATATGTGTGTGTCACATGTTATTATTGCTCTCATTTCCTATATGATAAGAGATGAGGAAATTGGACATAAATTTGTTTTCTCCCTTTCCTCAGTATAAAATTTCTTTAAGAGGAATTAATTGTCCTGAGTTTGTGATTGACAGAGTTGCACTGCTCACCTTAATTGTTTTCCAGAAAGATGGAAGTAGTCTAAGACTCAGTAAAGCTGGAAGGCAGGGACTATCAAAATTATTGAACAGATTTTACATTGGAGATACTCTCAGAAGGTTACATTCTTGATATTTGGAAGTATTAATGAGGAACACTAAAACTGATCTGCCCAATTAGTATCAAACCTTGTTTACTTTTTAAAGAATTAACCAAGCTGGGCATGGTGGTAAGCACCTGTAATCCCAGTACTGGGGAAGCTGAGACAGGAGGATAACAGGTTCAAGATCAGCCTCAACAACTTAGGGAGATTCTCAGCAGCCTAGAGAGTGCCTGTTTCAAAACAAAAAATAAAAAGGGCTGGGAATGTGGCTAAGAGGTAGAATGTCCCTGGGTTCAATTACCAGTACATCCCTCCACACACTCACACATAAATTAAAAAGTATTAACCCAAAAATGGTTTATTTAGTCAGGAACATGTATCATGTATACCTCTATCTGGCCTTAATAATGACTTGTAAGTTATAATAGATATTTTCCAATTTTATAAATCATTATGAAAAAAACTAAAATAGAATATAAAATTCACTTTCCTGCACCTTTAACTTTTTTAAAAAACACTTGCTAATAACTATAGTTTCAAAACTTAACCTGTGAAGGAAGCAGCATTTCTCAATAACATGAAATAAATATTAATATTTTAATCTTCTAAAATTAGAGAAATATTGTTCAAATTTCATGGGTTTCAGTTACTCAGAGTGTAGGTATCATTGTAGAAAGTTAAATGAGCTTTGGAATAAAATGCAACATCTAAGCTTCAATCCTGTCTCTCCCTGGCAGGTATTTCAAGAATAATTCATAAACACATAAACATCGTATAAATTAATTGTGGTCCTTAGGGTTTGCTTAAGATTAGTATATACAATGAGGATTCATGAAGCACTCCATACTTTTCAATTATCACTCAATAATACATTTGTAGGATATTTTAGATAGACTTTGGCAAGAATGTTTGAAGAAAAATATTTTTCCTATATCTCAGTATATTCACACTATTAGAAACAGATCTTTAACACTTTGACTCATTTTGGAATACCATAGACTTCCTTGTGATATTTAGTATTAATTTTTGAAATTATTTCCTGATCCCACTAGTGACCTGGTTGTTCCTATCCTGTTTTCTGGGAGCTTAGTGATGTTAGACAAAGATTCTTATCGCAGGTCTCCTGTTTATCACCCATATACCAGAATGACTTTCATCAGAGTGAGAAAATGTAAGTAGGGTGCTCCATCTATGCTACCTCTGACTGGCAACACTGTGATTCCATTCATGTGTGAAGTATTTTTAAATCTAATTATTCCTACAACCAGTTAGGAAAAAGGGTCATTATTCTAGCTCATTAGCTGTTTAATTGGTAGGCATAACAGTGAATCTGTGTTTTGACTCTCTAATTCTGATATTCTGCACTGCCAGGAAAGGGGACTTGTGTAATCCTGATTCAGAGAACCGGAGTCTTGTATATCCTGGTGCTGAGAACCACAAGCAAAGTATACACTTCCTTCTGCCCTCCATCGGAGGACATGGCATTCTTGAAATAGTGTTTGTGACACTTGATTTCTCTGGTGGAGACTCAACATCACAACTTGCATGTGCCCTATTTTCTTAACAACATAGACAAATAAAACATTCTCTGAATGCATGCGTAGACACATGCACGGACACCAAAAACTACTTGTATTGAATTTCTTGTTTTCAAATCAAGAACTGACTTGAGATGTTGGATATGTTTATGAAAACATATTTACTAAAAGGGAAAGTTTGCCATAGGGCCTTATTGCCTTAATTTTTTGCTATTGTCACACACACACACACACACGTAACTGGAGAGAAGAAAAGAATGGCAGAGTTTTGAACTGTGTCTTAATAGAGAGAAGAGTGAAAACTTAAGCTAAGCGAAGACAATGAATGTGTCACAGCACTAGCAGCAGAAATGCTATCTTCTCTTAATATATAAAACAATAGAATATCCAGTCTTTAGAAAAAAGAAAATTTTATCATTTGTGACAACACGGATGAACTGGGGAACATAATACCAAGTGAAATAAGACAAACACAGAAAGGTATTTCTCACTTAAATGTGGAATCTGAAAACATTAAACTCTGAGACTAAATGGTGGTATCCAGAGACTGGGATTTGGGGAGACAGGAGGATGATCAGCAAAGGGTACCATAGGTCTGTGGTAGAGGTTAATTACAACTTTCAGCTGTATAATGTATCTGTGTATTTAAGTCAGTCACTGTACAGTGGCATCGCATTAGTTTCCCATCACTGCTGTATTTTCAAAGTTTGACAAAATTAGTGGCCTAAAACACAGTTTTCAGCTGGATATGGTGGTGCACACCTGTAATCCCAGTACTCGGGAAGTTGAGATAGGAAGATCGAAGGTTCAAAGCCAGTCTCAGCAATTTAGTGAGACCCTGTTTTAAAAAAGAAAAAAAACCAACAATAATAATAATAATAATAATAATACATAAATAAAATAGGGCTGGGGGTATTGCTCAGAGATAGAACACCCCTGGATTCAATTCCTCACTAACACACACACACACACACACACACACACACACACACACAACCAAACCAAAAAAGACCCCACAGTTCTCTTGTATAAAAGTTCTATAGATCAGAAATCTAACATGGATCTCATTGCTCCAAAACCAAGAGGTCAACACTTGCCTCGCTGGAGGATCTCGGGGGAAATATCTTTCTTTACCTTTTCCAATTTTTAGAGATTACCTACTTTTTAAGATTCTTTCCCACTTTGTATCAGTTTTCCCTCTTCTATAGACAAATCTCCTTCTGATTCTCTCCTGCTTCTGTCTTCCATGCAAGTATACTCATGGATTACAATGGCCCCACAAATGGACCCAGACATTATAATTCAGGAAATATATCTGTTTAAAGGCCAGCTGTTTAGCAACCATAATATCATTTTACACATTAATTTCCCATTGCTATATAACATCATGTATTTACAGTTTCCAGGGATTGGGATGTGTCTATATTTGTGGCAGGGGTGGAGGGTATTATTCTACCTGTCATATTCAATCCTTTGACCTTCAAAGATTCACATTATTCCAAAATGCAACATATACTGACCCCATTCCAAAGTTTCCAAAACATTCAACCAATAACAGCATCAAATTAAAGTCTAAAAATCTTATTTAAATTTCATCAAAATAAAAATTCCATATCTCATTAATGGAGTCATTTAAATTAGATATGAGTGAGTATTTGACCATGAACCACCCTAGGGTAAGATTTCTCTCCATGTCTGGAGGCATGGAAATTAATCATCAGTGAGATATAACTTTGCATCTGTTAGCATGGCTCTTATTAAGAAGTTACAAGATAAGAGCTACTGAGAACATGGAGAATGTGAGCCTTTCTGCATTGTTGGTATGAGTGCAAATTAGTTCCACCATATGGAAAACTATATGGGGGTTCTCAAAAAACTAAAAATAAAATTACCATATGAGCCAACAGTCTACCCAAATACCCAGCCTATTGATGGGTATTTACCCAAAAGCTATGAAATCAGTATGTCAGAGAGATGTCTTGCCCTCTTTTATTCATTGCAGCACTACTAACAATAGCCAAGTTACTGAATCAACCTAAGTGTACCTCAACAGATAAGTGGATAAAGAAGATGTGATATGCATGTGCAGTAGAAGACTATGTAGTGCTAAAAATAAAATTTCTGTCATTTGCAAGAACATGGAGGGATCTGGAGAAAATTATACTAAGTGAAATAAGCCAAACACAGAAAGACAAATACTGCATGTTCTTACATATATGTCTACTGTAAAATAATTAAAATCACAATAGCAGAGAACAGAATGGTGGTTGTCAGGGGCTGAGGGTTGAGAGAAATGAGATGATAATCAAATGGTGCAAAAACTCAGTTATACATAGGGATAAGTTTGATTTTTAAAGAGATCTTTGTACCACATGTTAAATCTGGCTAACAGCTTACTAGTCTCCATTTCAATGTTGCTGAGAGGGCAGATCTTTAATCTTATCATGGAAGATGTCCAATGCTTGATTCAGTCATTCTCCACTGTTTTAAAAAACTATAACATTACTCTATGTACCCTATACATATATACATAGATAGATAGATACTTACATATATACTTATGTATGTATATATATGTATATATACACACACACATATATATGTGTGTCTATGTGTGTGTATACCTGTAATTTATCAATATATAAATTAAGAAAAAATATATCAGCAGGGCTGCTTTCCTTTCTGGAGGCTCTAGAGGACAACATCCTTCCTGGCCTTCTGTATCTTTTAGAGGCCACCCACATTCCATGGCTAATGGACCCCTTCCATCTTCAAAGCCAGCAGCAGTGGGTTGATTTCTTGTCACAACTCATCATTTCAAACAGGTTCTGTGCTCACATCTGGGTCTCTTCTTCAACCTCCCTCCTTCTCGTATAGGGTATTTTTGACTACCTTGAACACACCAGAATAATTCCCCCATTTCAAAGTCCTTAACTTAATCACATCTGCCACGTCCTTTGTGCCAAGTAAGATAACATATTTACAGTTTTCCTAGAACATGGACATCTTTGGGAGACTTTTTTCTATCCAACACAAACACAGACAGAAATTATTATGATACATGATGTAATTTATTCAGTGTCATAAAGGCTTTAACTTAATCAGAAACTAGATAATCCAAATTCAATAAATTTTCTACATTGTGCACTCTTCTTTACTTTGAGAACAACACATTCTTTGAAAAAGGATTGAAATATGAATTCAAAAGTACTATGTGCTTTGATTCATAACTGAAATAAGACTATGGTGCCTATCACAAAGGCACCAAGCAACTGAAAACAGTAGTGTTTCCTTATTGAGATTTGAATATGATGTTTCATTTTCTCTTTGTTTGCCTGAATTTATTTGTAAGGCTGAAATGCTCTATTTTGGAAATTAAAAAAAAACAGAGGTATCATTGAATGACGGCATTTCCTCCTATATAATAATGGTATCTAAAATGTTTCACAAATAAAAATCTGCAGACCATAGCAGCTCTTCTAAATGTATACGACTGAAAATGCTGTTAGGCCTACTTTGGATGTAGAACTAATGCAGATCAGGTTAGTTGTGTTATTATCCCAGTATCTCTAAAATTAAAATATATATATATATAGACTGTTTAGAAATAAATGTACGTTTTGCTAGTTATCATCATAATCTCTGCACATAATGTTGTACCTCCTGAAGGGAAGAGGAAAGATATGAAGCAAGGGACGTGGAAACGTTCTGCTTATTAACAGCCTGGGAGCTGGCTCCCGAAAGACTGTGTTTAGGATAATGTTGGATAATGTTTCCCACTCTTGACTGATCATTAGTTTCTCAGGGGAAGATTGTAAAGATTTCCTTTGCAGCCCTTTCCTCTAGAATTAATGAAAGAGAAACCCCAAATTTTGTCCCTATGTATTTGTTACTTTATAAAATGTAGTGAAATCCAAGTTGTTTATTTTTACAATGGAATAAACTTCAAAATTAGTTGTAATTACCACTCTGAAGATATCACATATGCATTTACATTTACTTCATCTTTTCAGTCTGAATTTTGTGATTTTTTTTTCTCTCTTTTGTAATACTGGGGCTTGAATCCAGGGACATTCTTCCTCTGAGCTATACCCCCAGCCCTACTTTATTTTTTTTTAATTTTGAAATAGGATCTTGCTAAGGTGCGAAGGGCCTCACTAAGGTGCTGAGGCTCATTTCGAACCTGAAATCCACCTATCTCAACCTCCCAAGTACTGGGATTACAGTGCACTGCCATGCCCAGTGAATTTTGTGAATTTAATGGACTGAGACTTGATGTTCCATTGATAGCAAGAATAAAGGCATTTGGGAAGCTCCTACAGGGCAAGAGAACTTGAAAGAAGTGGTGCCACCAACTGTCAAGAGAATCCTTGTTGTGGACCAGGATTCCACCAGTCTCCTCTGGGTTATGCAGATGGTGGTACTCTTCATCAGGGTTGGCTGATCAAGTGCATTTGCTATTGTTGTCTTGTGGATCTCCTTATCTTGATGATAAACATTCTCACAACTCTCACTGACTTATCCCATCCATCAGTTTACTGGATTTCCAATCTCATGTGTGGCATCCTGGAGGAGGACCACACCCCATTCCTACCTGTTCTAAAACAACACAGAACAGGTTTATCTCATCTCTGCCCCCCCCGGAAGTACTGAATTGTGTTAGGTGATACATTTCATTCTAGAAAACCAATTCTCTCTTCCTTTTTCCAAGTAAGTTAACAAACTGTTAATGATTATATTTTTCTCTCATTATAATTTATTTAAATTGTTTGTATTTCTTTCTCTGTCAAAACTGTAAGTTTTATGTGTGGGAGTTCTAATTCATTCTTGCAACTGCGGTGCCTGAGTAATAGAATGTTGCTGAAGAAATGTCTTCACAACAAACATGTTGATAACAAAATGATCTTACATCTGCTTTTCTCTCTCCTTTCCATACTTTCTCCCTCCTTTTTTCTCCTGTCCTTCTGTATTTTTAATTACTAGTCTAAGATGACTAGACAGCAGTAAACATGGGCACTTACATGAAATACGTGGGGGTGTCTAAGCACACAAGTGTGCATAATCTATTGCATTGCTCACAGTTATGACTCTAATTGGTCTTTCCAAAAGAATTCTGCAGTTTTACAGAGATTAGGCCAAAGTGAATGAACAAATATTTTGCTATCATAAATTCTTTTCTGGTAGAATCAATTCACATGTAGTCCTCCTGATTTGAGTTCAGAACTAGTGTTTTGACAAACAAATCATCAGTGGAGGTCACATAAATACTCTCAGAGAGATAGACCCCTTCCTTAGACATGAAGGACTTTGGGTGATGATTACAGAAGTGAGTGAAGAGACACCATAACTATGTCACCTCTCAACCCCCATCTGGAACCTGAGTAAGCATTGCCATTCAAAACCCTGCTCTTCACTCACTTATTTTATGATTTACCAAAGCATTGATTTTGGTTTGCCTTTTATTTCTTTTTTTTTTTTTTTTGCTACTGGGTATTAAACCCAGGGACATTCTACCTCTGAGCTACACTCCCAGCCCTTTTAATTTTTTTTGGAAACAGAGTCTCACTAAATTCCTAAGGGTGTCACTAAGTTGCTGAGGCCGGCCTCAAACCTGTGATCCTTCCAAGTGCTTGGGATTACAGGCATGCACCACACTGTCTGGCTCAAATGTAATTCTGCAATTTCACATTCATAAATTTTAATGTAAGTCTCCATTGAGAAAAACATAAAATAAAGCACTTGTTCATTGAGGTCCAATAAATCTCTTTTCAGTTTGACCATGTTAAAAGAATCTGCATATGAAGTTTTACCTTTAAATATGGAAAGAGTCACAAAAGAATGACAAGTCTTTAAGGGATAAAGAGTTCTGTATGATAGAATACCTGAATGTAGATAAATTTATATATTGAAGAAGATTAGTGTTTTTACAATCATGACTCTATTTCATTTTTACTAATCAACATGTTTGTTTTACAGTGCTTTATAAAACAATTTGTGCAGTAATTAAATGTCTAACAGGGATTTTTATGACTGTTTGCTGAACACCAATGTAGTTTAGCTTAGTAGTTTGACGTTATTAAGCGAGCCATCATAATTTAATGTTTTAAATTAAACAAATTATAGCCTTTTTTTGCTTTGCATGAGGCTCATATCACAGTGAAATTTATTTACTTCAAATGTAACAGATTCCGCACTCCCAACAAACCATTTGCAAACACATCAATAACACTCCTCTTTTTCATTTAGATTTGTTCTTTAAGGCAAACAATTCAAGCAAGTAGAAATAAAGGGCGGAATTGATTTTCCTACAAGATGGAAGGGAAAGCAAAGAACTAATATTTATTGAGCACCTAGTACACATCAGCTACTGTGCTGCATAGCTCGTGGCCTCTCATTGAAGTCACCCCATAACCCATGAAAAGGCAGTTTATCCACATTTTATTGAAAATGAAACTGAGGCTTAGGGAGGGGGTTAAATAACTTGTTCTACGCTTGTCTTTGTCAAGTAAATGGCAATACTGGATTCTAACACAAACCATTTATTTCCCTCCCTCAAACGGCTTCACAAATTCCCTTATATTAGTGTTATTTGATGTGCACAAACACACAGGTCCACATAGCACCTGGACTTGATTCTGTAATGGCCAAGAGTATTGTCAATACAAGGAACCTGCATATGGAGAATTACTTTCAAGGATCTTTTATAGCCCGTGCAAAGTGCTCACATTTTGAAAGGGGTCATTCAATTCCTCAATCACCAAATTCCAATTGATATTGGTATTGATGGAACCACTTCCACCTATTCTTATCTGAAAGCAGGAAAACACAATTTCCCTGAGAAAGATCACAATTCATATAAGGACATTAAGTTGCAAACATTTTGAGGAGAGAAAACATTTGAAGAGCATTTACATGTTCCACCCATCCTGCTAGGTTCTTTCAGTGTGTGTGTGTATGTGTGTGTGTGTGTGTGTGTGTGTGTGTGTGTGTGTGTGTATTTTTACTGGGGATTGAACCCAGGGACATTGTACCCCCAAACTACACCTCCCAGCCCTATTTTATTTTTCATTTTGAAAGAGGGTATTACTATGTTGCTGAGACTGACCTTGAACTTGCAATCCTCCAGTCTTAGCCTCCCAAGTACTGGAATTATAGGCATGTACCACCATGCCTGGCTGCTTTCATATATCAATCTCTGCTCTAACGTACTCTCAGGCTCAGATGACTAAATTTCTAGCACATAAATTCATGTCCTCTCACAATTCTCTCTCTTTCTCTAATAAATTATCTTTATTTAACAGAAAAGTAAACTGAGATGAGAGAAGCTCATTAACTGGCTATCATGAGATGGCCAAGAATAGAACTCAGGTTTCTAGGACACCTACAGCCTTGCTTTGAGTGTTGGAAGTGTAGACAGGAGAAGAATTAGGGATGCAAAGGGATTCTTTTCCTCAAGCAACTCTATGTCTATTACTTTATAATAGTAAATGAACTATATTTTTTGAAAACCCCATAAATCTTAATCATCACTGCAGTTTTTAATTTCTTAGTAGTGACCTACCACAAGTGGAAGAGATAATTTATTCTCTCTCTCTCTCTCTCTCTCTCTCTATATATATATATATATATGGAGGAGAAGGGAGCAGGGTGGGACAGGGAGGGAAATACACCAAGTGCTGTATACATGTATGTTTTTATCACTTTGAATCTCACTGTATTGTATAATTATAATACACCAATAAATATATAAAAATAAAAAGGAAAAACAATACTTGCTAATTTGAGCAAATTATATGAAATATGGATTTTTTTTATATCCTTAAATGCATTTTATTGTGTTGTGGCTGGCCCATTCCCTACACGTTGTGTGTGGATGATACAGTGCTGCCACACTGGAGGCAGAGTGAGTAGTTGTACCAGAGAACATATGTCCTGCACACCTAAAATATTTACTATCTGGTTCCTTACACAAAGTCTGTTGATAGCGTCCTAGACTTTCTTGACTTCTCACTGCACACAGTCCCAGAGTAGCCACTTCAACCAAGGCTCTGATCAGGAGGCATATAGCTGTTCAACTTCTCTCTCCAGATCCTCTGGCCAACAGAACGGCTCCACCACAATGGATCTTGAGACTGCTCAAACTCAGTGTGCCTGGATTCAGCTCGTTAACATCTTTCTCAAATTAGATCTTCTTCCTGTGACTCCTACTTCAGAGAAAAGTACCAGTTTACTCTATCGCCAAAACTAGAAATTTAGGCATTCTTAATTCTTTCTTCTCACTCCTCCCCCATGCCCGATTTTAGGCACACCACCTTTACTCTCTTCTCTACTTGCATGAATGAGCACTAGTCCAGGCTACATCACTTGCTGTCCGCGTTAGTTCCCCTGTTGCCAGAGGAAGCTTCTACCACAGGTTTGCTTCACCCACTTTATTTTTCTCACTGATCAGTGCTATTTGCAAAGTGCAATTTTGATCATGTCACCGCTTTGCTTATAACCCTTCAGTGATTCTTCATTGCCCTTAGGATAAAGTTCCTACTCAACTCACCATTTGAAATTTCTCCACTTCCTTACTTATACTCTGGGTTTCAAATAAGCTCTGCTCTCTGAGAACTTATTTTCTCTAGAAATAATGCACCACAGTCAACTCAATTCCCAAACTAGAAACCTAATAAATGTTCCTTAACCCCTCTGGACTTAGATTATTATATTAAGTGTTTTAAGTATTTCTTCTCCCTCGTCATCTATCTGTCTCCATCTCTGGATTATATGATCATGTGAGGGCAAAAGGTCATAGGTTTACCATCTTGATCACACCACTCCCCGACCAAGCAAAAGGTCCGGCACACAGGATTTCCATTAATGAGTAAGTGTTGAATAGCAGTGAGTGGATGTCTGACATATACACCAAAGCAATTGCAGTCTAAACAAATCTTTAAATCAAAACAAAATCTTTGCTTCTTAAATTACTTCTTTCAGGAAGAAAAGTTGGGGTGCAGTTATTTGACTATTATTTTGTCTGTGAACATTCTCTAGTAGAGGTTTGTTCAGCATTGATAATAAGGATAATCATAGTCACAGTAAGAAAGTATCATTATTTCCCTAGGAAGTCATCTACAAACGAGAGACATCTTCAATCTCAGTGCCACTTACAATTAATTTGCTATTGCTATTATTAGAATAATATACTTTACCATGATTTTATAAAATAAGTACTAATTAAACTAGACTTCCATATATAAAATATTAAAGTTGGGTGTGGTGGCGCATGCTTGTAATCCCAGTACTTTGGGAGGCGGAGACCGGAGGATCCGGGTTCGCAGCCAGCCTCAGCTCTCTCTCTCTCTCCCTGTCTGTCTCTCTCTCTCTCTCTCTCTCTCTCTACCTAGTGAGGCCCTCTGCAACTTCGTGAGACCTGGTTTCAAAATAAAGTATAAAAAAAATAGGGCCGGGGGTGTAGCACAGAGGTAGAACGCCCCTGGGTTCAATCCCTGGTACCGCAAAAAAAAAAAAAAAAATATATATATATATATATAATAAAGGGTATCAGCATGGGTCATTAGAAAATGAAGTATAATGTTCTGTTCTCTGTAATAGGATGGGGTAAAATGTGCATGCTCAATCTAAATCAAGATGTACTGGTAATAACAGTCTTAAAAACTAGATATCAAACATAGAGCCATAAAGCCATAAAAATATTACCTGGTGCCACCTTACATGTAGTGATAATCTTTCAATAAAATATGAAAATTTTATTAACATGGATACACTTATTATCTCCAAATCAGATGTACCTACAACTGAATTTCTGTTATATTCTTCATGCCCTTTTTCAAAATTACTTGCCTGTGTGAAAAGTAACCTTCTTTATTTGAAATTGTGCCTTACTCTTCTATATTCATATTCATCTTTTACCATGTCTTCTGTTTTGGTGAAAATTATTTTGTAACAAATTTGTTAGAAGTGATATATCCCAACCCTTTCCTTCATGCTTGATACCCTCTTAGGTCTCTCCTTTATTAGCAAACTTTCAACCAGGGAGATTTCATTGCTTCTAGTTTATCATATCTTCTTCATAAGTGTTATCTATCACCTCAGAATTATACTGAGTTCTCTCTCCTCATTGGCTAAGTCTGATTACCTCCTCTGGATCCACTAACTCTCCTCTCTTTTCCAATTCACTTTGCTCCTCTTTGGGTTCTCCATCTATCTCTGCCAACCCCCTTCTATCTCTTGCTTTCTCCTGTTTCCCTCATTTCTGCCAATCCTATGATGCTGCCAATTCTCCAGGTTCTATCATTTTTTCTCTTTTATCTGCATATTCTTTTTCTTGAAGATTAAAACAAATTTCTCTGCTGAATGTTCTCTTCTTCTGAAAATATTCCCCTATCTTTTTTCCTGGCTATTTCTTCTAATAGGAATCTCCTGTTTGGCTTAAACCTCTGTGTATCTTCCTGTAGGAATATCTCTTTCAATATACTTCCAGCTGGCAGAGCACCCTTTTGCTTCACCTGGATCCCTTCCCTGTGTTCCTACTTTTATTCATGTGTGGCCATCCTCCTACTCACAATTTCTCAAAGGTTCCAGGTCATATTAGTCTCCTCTTCCCTGCTCTCAAAATAGTTATACTCAGTAAGTTGCCAAACAATGTTAATTCTATTCCCAAAATATAATTTGTGACTGACCCTTTCTCTCCTATCTAATAACCACTACAGTGGTTTGGGATATTATTACTTTCCTAGACCACTGAGATGACCTTCTTCATCTAATCTTTCCTCCCATGACAGATGTTATACACCACGTCCAGATTCATTTTTCTAAATCACAATTCTTGTCAGTATCTGGTCCACAACAATTTCTACCTATCTGGCATTGTAACCTTAGGTTGATAACTATTACTTCTCCACCATTCTCCAAATGTAAATTAGAAATACATTTTATCTTACCCTCTTCAGTAACGCCTACTGCATTGCTTTGCATATCTTAGACATTCAATATATAATGTGAATTGACTACATTATTTGAGAATATTCAATTGTTCTATAGATGCCTTACTTATTATCTATAGATAATAAGTAAGGCATAGGGGTGATAGATATAAGCAAATCTCATAGGATACATTAAGAATAATAATCAGGAAACAAGTAGGTATTAGTAGATCAGTAAAATCTGTAAGACATGACATAGAAAGGTAGAACAGACATGAAATATGATGGGACAAATAAGAATATTACTTAGAAATAGAAAAGTATGGAAAGATTGACCCAAGGTTATATGACCTCTGGACTGACATATGTCTCGTCGAAGTCACCCTTGTGATACCTTCTGAGGTATAAACAGGTGTAAGATATCTCTGACCAGTTACCACACCCTCTTTGAGAAAAGCACAAGACAGGGCAATGGAGCCACAGGTATAGGACAGATTTGTCAGTTTCCTAGATGAGAATTTCCTTTAAAGAATATCTGATATGTTAAGATACTTTCTGTTAGGGACTGGAGGGAAGAGTTAAAATCCTGTCCTCTCCTTTTCTCCGATAACTTTTCCCTCCTCATTAATCAAAAAGCTTACTAAAACTGAAGATTTACCTTAGGGAAGTTCAGGGCAAAGCAGAAAACAGCTTGTCTTTTCAATCACAATCAAAACTCATGAGAATCAACTGGTAAGCCCATAGGGGCTTGACTAAGAAAATTGTCTGAATCAAATTTCAGGCTGAATCTAGCCTCTAGGTACTGCTCTGTAGGCTTCAATTAAGGGTTTAATTCTCCACTCGCTGCTGTAAATCATAGCTGGTCACAGAGAGGCATTCTTAACCGCAGCCCCCTCCCACATAATCACCCTGAAGCAATAACATTTCACAGCTTGGACATAAAGCACTGACAGATTTTTGCAATAAAATGTGACCTTTACTGTTAAAAAATGTTTTACGACATCTGACAAACCATTTTCCTAATAGGAAGATATATATTCTTGTGATGAATTAAAATAGTGTAAACAATTTAATTTTATTAAAGATATGAGCCACAATATGTCTGTAATGAGAAAAATTTACTTTTTTACTTCTCTACATTTTTAAATGATCATAGATGTTTTTATAAGGAAAGGAACATTCATACCAATAGCATCCCCGAAGGGAATACCAGACATCAATTTAGGAAGTTTCTGTATGTTTGCCTATGGAAACATCCATGAATTTGGAAGACTTGAATCTTAATATTCAGTAATACTTAGTACTTGCTAAGATTACTTTGAGGAAAGAGCAACAAAAAGAGAAAATGCCTTCAAGTTGAATCTACTTTCACATTATGGCTTTAATTCATCCATCTCATACTCTATGGGGCATTCCAGTGTGCATTAAAATCACAGAAGAACACAAAGTTCCAAATCAAAGGAAGATAAGAAAGAGTCCTGAAAAACTGTACAAAACTAGTTTTTAAATAGTTCCTTTTCTTTAAAGTGAACAAGGGAACATTCAGTAGTAGAGATTTTGTTGAACTTCATCACAGGAATGCTGATCAAAGGGGCTTAAAAATCCCCAAAGAGGACTCTTTGGACGGTTTCTGTAATAATATTTCCCTTAATATTTATAATCAAACTCTCCAAATGCATTTTGAAAGGTAAAAGTGAAAATTATCAAACCATAAAAATGGCAGGCCTTATTCCAGGGTATTGGGAATTTTCCTAAAGCATACATATGTGGAAGTAGCTTTTCAGCCTGTGCAAATGACATCATCTGATGTACCACATTCATTTATGAACAGGAACAAATAGAGATTATTTGGCATGGAATAAAATTCCAGAGGGTCCCCATGACTGCTTACCTGGCACAAACTGCATTCACACATAAATGCATATAAAATCCAGGATATGACATCATTTATGCTCCCTCTCCAGAGTCATGAATTAAGAATAAAAACAAATTAATCCTATACTGTTTTTCTTGATTACTTAGAACATGGAAATATGCCAAAAGTTTTGGTCTGGATTAATCTTGAATTTAACTTGACCTAGGAACAACTCCCTAGCAAGTTGGCCATATAGTCCTACAATTAGTTGTTATTCAAATATTTTCTGAAAATAAAGAGGAATGGAACAAATCATTATTTGTTCTTGGCATTACTAAATAAATTTTAGGAAGGAACTATGTCTTATTTAATTTTATCACCCCAGAATTGACTATTGTTTCTTTTGTTTGTGGTGGTACTGTGGATCGAACCTACGGACGTTCTACCTCTGAGCTACACCTCTATCCCAGTTTTTTTATTTTTTGTTTTGAAACAAGGTCTTTTTAGGTTGCTGAGAATCTTGCTAAATTGCTGAGGCTGGCCTTGAACCTGTGATCTTCCTGTCTTAGCTTCCCAAGTATTGGGATTGCAGGCATGTGTGCCACCACACCCGGGGTTGAATTGACTTCTTAAAAATTCGTCTTCACTTGCAAACACGGTACTGGGGATTGAACCCAGGGGCATTCTACCTCCGAGCTACACCCCCGGCCCTATTTTTTATACTTTATTTTTGAAACCGGGTCTCACGAAGCTGCAGAGGGCCGCACTAAGTAGCTGAGACTGGCTGCGAACCCAGATCCTCCAGTCTCTGCCTCCCAAGGCGTGCGCCACCACGCCCGGCCACATATTTCATTTGTACATTCAGAGAAAGAAGTTATGTTTTCAAACACAACATGTCAATTATTAATAATAGGGTCATCATTCATAGTATAGGATAATCATCAATATTTCCATAATTTTCTTTAGGAATTTATATATAACAGTAGTTATCACTTATAGATTCAAAATTTTTTTGTTTTGTTTTTTGTTTGGATGTGCTAAGAGACAGCCAATGCTAAAGCCTTCTCTACAGGGGAGAGTGTGTGGGAGTACAGTTTCCCTGGTTCCCTGCAGAATTTCACAATCTTTCTCTGCAAGGAATTTGTCTTCAACAATGTCTCGTCTATTACATCTGCCCAGAAGGCCTTAGAAATGCTCCATTGCTGGTGGTAGGTCATAGATTGTGGAAAAACTGAATTAGTTTAATGACGAAACTAAAATATGTTTGCCCAAAAGCTCCTTCACAGAACAATATTGCTCGAATATTTAAATAACATAATTATCTAGTGCTTTGAGTAATACTTTCAAAGGAAAATCACTCTTGAAATACACGCAGTGTTCACTGTGGTCTGAAACACCACTTCCTATACTTGGCTAGTATTCTCCCCTACAATAATAATGATAAACATGCTTTATTTTCACAACATGTAATCAAAACATGCCCTGCACCTTCTTCTCCATTTGCTGTCATGCTTACCTGCCACACAACATGTGTGCATCTTATTCATTGCAGGTTTAGCCTGGTGCTCAGGGCTTCTGAAAATGGATTGAAATACACATTCTCTCCACCTACTTCCTTTAGGAAAACTCTATGACAACAAAAATTTCTCAACCATCATTTCATGGTTAGTCATTTCCTTGCCTTTGCTTATGCTGCATTTCTTGACAAGATATCCTCTCTCTCTCTCTAATTAATTCAAAAAGCATGGCTAGTCTTCAAATCTCACTAAATTTCAAATATATTCAATTTAGTCTTTTCTAACAATTTGACACCACAATATTTTTTTCCCACTGGTCAATAGAACAGTATGCTATAGATACTATCATCTGTAATAGATTTGAGGTCAGAAAACTTAAATTTGGATTCAGGTTTGGTACTCAATGATTATATGATGTTATGGAATTATTATTATTATTATTATTATTATTACTGTTGTTGTTATTACTTTGGTATGGGGGGTTGAACCCAGGTGCATTCTAACTCTGAGCTACACTCCCAGTATTTTTTATTTTTTTTTATTTTGAAACAGAGTCTCACTAGGTTCCTGAAGGGTCTCGCTAAATTGCTGAGGCTGGACTCGAACCTGTGATTCTCCTGTCTTGGCCTCCCAAATACTGGGATTACAGACATGCACCACCATGTCTGGCTTATGGAATTATTTTCATCTCTCTCTTCCTTAGTTTCATCAGCTGATAAAGTGGGCATATCAATATGTATGGGATCATATTATTGCTTAAGTTGATTAAGAATGCCTTCATAGAAATGCCTAGCAGAATCAGTGCTTTGTTAGTAATATCCTTTTTGAATTATTATTTATTTCCCAGAAATCTAGAAGCTCCTTGAGGAGTCTACTTCTTTGTAGCTCCATCATCATGCATAATAAATAATTAGGGTTTGATGCCAGATTTTTTATAATTTATATAGCATGTATCATAAATAGTATAGTTCCTATATAGCAGTATTTATATAGTAACTTTAGACTTGTAATCTAGATATAAATACTAAATATACCATATATAGTAAATATACTATATGGTTTGTAGTCTATACTGTAAAGAGCTACATCACAAAATCAAATGTACTACTTTTCAGTGATACCATATGACTACTGATTGATTCAAATTCCAATTTAATTCACACATTCCACCAAACATGGACATTTTTAACAAAATTTGAATTTATAATGCCATCACACTTAAATTTATGTCCAGATAATTTTGTTTTGCAAAATAGAAGTTGTCACTAGATGCCATGTGCACTATTACACTTTGACTACTCCACTGAAGGTATCTGAGGGAGGACAATTGTCCACAAACTACACAGGAACAAAACTTATTTTTCCTACATGAGTATGTATCTATAATCTACTGTGTATTTTATATGTTTTCTTGACTGGAGCTTTTCTGAATATCATTGTGTTATGGAAATAGTCTCAGATTTAAATGGATGTTACTAACATAATTTATTAATAAGTCAAAACCTCTTTCTTTATTCTGGTATCTCACATTTCAACTTATAAATTCTCAGGATTGGAAATCATAGCCAAGTACTCAAAACGTGAATTTTTCTATGTCCAGTTTCTTTTCTAAATACATACTATGAGCAGATTTCATTTATGTTTTCATTTGTATATCTAAGCAACAGAGCTCTGAATTAACATGTTTTTGAGGAATGTGAAATAATCAGCCATCTTTTCTATAGAGGATAGTCGGAATTAAGAACTAATAGGGCACTATGCAATTAGTTTCAGTTTGATTACTTTCTTTACTATTTTATTTTTGGATTACTTATGATATTGGAATGATTTAGAGTTATTCTGTACATTTTGGACAAAACCATGTTAGGTTTAACTTTATCATGGTCTACCAAAAAAAAGCACAACAACAATAACCCATAAATAAATAAAATGAACACATAAAGTTCACAACTGGAGTCCCACATGTGTCAAATAAAGACTTGGTCTGGGAAAACTGACTGCTACATATCTTCCAGATTATAGTTAGGGTTTTAACTAGAGTTTTAAATCTGTCCTTTCCTTTTTGTAAATAAAAGGTACTATTAAGTGAATAGCCTCTTCTGAGTGTGTTCAAGTGTGTTTGGAACACATAATTTCACTATAAATGATCCAACAAGAAAGAAAAGATGACTGAGTCGTAGGGTCATGGTTTTCTATGTTTCTATGGAAACCTAGTGGAAAGAGTGGGGTTTTTAATGGATTTATGTTCATATTACAGTCCTTGTCTTTAAATGATCACTTTGTTGGCAATCAGCATTAGGAAATGGAAAGAGCAAAATGGTTGAGTTTGTAAAAATCTGTTTTGAAATTAAATCATGGTTTTTCAAACAGTTCAGCCCAACTTAGTAAAAGCAATCACTTAACTCCCCATTTAAACTTTCACAGCATTTGAGCTCATTGTTGTAGCCTTTCTCTGCTTAAAGTCCTCAGGAAATAGCTCTCACGGGGCTTCTTACTCTAGGGACTGATTTTAGGAGACAGAGGAAAAATATAGATGGCAGAATGCTGGGTCTGAAGTCCAGAAATATAGTTTTCCCTCTAAATGGAAAACATTAATTTGTGCACTTCCTCTCCTTTGATTTCCCCATTTTCAACATTGCCCCAAATTCATAGAGTTTGTAGTTAAAGTTAAGTAATAAATATGAAAGGGTACTGAAAATATATTTTGATATATGTACAATGACCTACAGAGATTTATTTTGAAAAAAGTGCTTAATGAGGCCTGCCTGAAAAATGAGAGTATAAAAGAAATAAAGCCAGGATGGGGGAAATATTTTGTAAAATAATTGAGAAATAAACAAATAATGGTAATTTACATATTAAATTAGAAATGAGGGAAATTACTATTCAATTCAATATAAACCTATATTATGGGCCAGAGTACTAACAATCTCTAGAGATAAATATGTGATCATGAAATATTTATCCTTTTCAAGATCTTATAGTCCAGTAAAGAGAGAATCATATAAACTAATCAAGCCATTAATTGTGTGACAGGGACCCAAACAGAGCTTAAAGAGAGAGAAAGAGATGGGTGAAAAAGTAGTGAACAACAGACTCTGCCTGGGGGGTATAATTGGGGAAAACTTCAAAATTAGTTAGATTTAAATGTGTGGTTAGCAATGACAGGCTATTGTCTATTTTCATTTTATTTGACTGACTTTTATAAAACTATTTACCAGTTCAGTGTTTTTGTAACTACTAACCAACTTAATTCTGTAACATCCCTGTAATTTGGTGGTATTATCAGCACCATTTTACACAGAAGAAAAACTAGGACCCTGAGAAATTCAGTCTCTTGCCCTGGCTAGTGAGGAATACATCAAGGACCTGACTGAGGCAGATTTGTCTTCAGAGTCCTGCTGGTAACCATTATGTGACACTGCTAAGTCATCAAATACTGACACTCAACTGACTTAAGCTTTTTCTACAACCAAAATATTCTTGTAGTTTTTTAAATTGTATTTGGAAATATTCAGACTTTTTTATAATATTGTCCATGGCCCACAAGCTTTTTTCAAGAAATACTGAAGACAGTAAATGAAATTTTAGTACTGAGACAGGAGGATTGCAGATTCAAGGCCAGCCTCAGAAACTTAATGAGGCCCTCCGAAACTTAGGGAGACCTTGTTTCCAAATAAAAAATAAAATAGGGCTGGGGGTGTGGTTCAGAGGTAGAATGTCCCTTGGTTCAATTTTCAGCACCATGAGAAAAAAAAAAAGAAAGGAAAGAAAAATACAGAGGTAAGAAGAGATACTGATGGACGGATTCAAGGTAGAGGTTCATAAAACCATGAAGCATAATAGTAAACTTAGCCCTCAGGAAAGAGATGTCCAGTAAGAAATTTATTGTGATGCAAATGCCTAGGGGTTTCGCGTGTCTGAATAAATAAATAGAGTAGAGTCTTCTTTAGCCTCACAACTTTCAACTTAGGGCCATTGTGAACCCAGCCCTGCTGATTTGTCTGGACCTTTGTCATACCCAGCTTTCCTGATTTTTCTTTGGTTCATTCCCAGTGAACTTTCCTTCCTCTCCTTTATTGGTCCTTAAATAGACAGTGTCTATACTGCAATCAGTAACATAAAGGTATCAGAAATAAGTATCTTATTTGGGGGGAATAAAGTCTGTGTAATTATATTTAAAGAATATCCCACAATGCCTCTGAAAAGGCTCTTTGAGTTCTCCACGTAAGTATATAGACACAGATAATACTTGGATATCTATTTTACACTTGGTAAGCTATAATTTCTCTCTTGAAAAACTTATATGAATATACAGTATATATTTAGTTCGTTTTAAACTGAAAATTAATTTTCTGATAGACCTGAATAATCCATCCCCAAAATACGTGCAATATGAAAAGGTGTTTTAAAACAGGTGCCATTTAAATTCTAATCAGTGCATTATAAAATTTTGCTAGATACTAAATTAAACAGGGCAGAAAGTTTTTATCAAATGTCATATGAAGATATTAGGAGAATCAGAGAAGCAATGATAATAAAATGATTATTCAGAAAAATTTAAAAAAATGTCATATGACTAGTCTATGGTAATCACCTCTTCAATATGAATTATGTCCTCCAAACAAGGATGAGAAAATTCAATGAATCTATGTTGAGCAATGTATCATAAAGATATTCTAACAAGCTAATAAGGATGTGGATGGAGATATGTCTTTCTGAATATCTGAGCTGTATGAATGCTGTCCCAATTTTCTCTGCACTCTTGTTCTTCGTGATTCACATTTTTCTGTTTCCCCTCTGCACTCTCTGATCATGAGCCCCTCCCCTTCCTCTCTTCCAAACTGGACTTTCAATGTTGCCTTGCTCTGGTGTCTACTCTCTTTCTAGCTCTCCACTCCTAGTTCTGCTCACTCTTCAAGATGATCTCCTTACACTCTCAAGATTTTACCTCTGAGTTCATGAATCTTAATTCATTTCTTCCTACTTAAAATTCTCCCTTGATTTTTACATTCATCTCTACCAGTTGCTGCCATCCATTTCTGCATTCCTCATTCTTACCTCTAATCCATCACCAAGCCCTGTTAATTTTAGCTCTGTAACATTTATTCAATCCGAATCTCCCATCCCATACCCAGTCCAGCACTCACACCGGTAACTTTCTTGCCCTTATCATTTCATCCATAGATTACTATTAGTTACCTAAATTAGCCTGCCTTGCCTGTAATGTTTCCCCTCATAGATCCATTCCACACATAATTGCCAAAATGTTCTGCCTAAACTGCATATTTGACCTTTTTAGGTCCTGTTTAAAATCTGTCAATGGTTCCCAGTGGTTTACAGAATAAAGTCCAAGCACTTTAATCTGACATAAAATGAGGCCCTGAAACTTTTCAGTTTCAATTCTTGTTGGCCACTCATTAAAATTTATCCCTCAGAAATATTTACATCGGTGACGTTCCCAGCATTTACGGGGTTTCTTCTCACACCCAGCTCTTTCTCTACACACTTTCTATCTTCTCACCTGCTTTACTTGGGTGACTCCCCTTAATCCAAAGGCAGACTTTCTCAGGATGCCTTTCTGGCTTCCAAATGGGGGATATCATTTGTTCATCTCATTCCTTTTATATTAACATGGGGCATGTGATAATCTTTATCACAATGCCAGAAATATTGTATTACTTTTATACCTTTCTGCAGATATCTATTCCACTGGACTGTGAACTCACTGAAGATAGAATATATATGTATTCTTTCAATCAGAAATAATTTACTGAGTACCAATCAAAGGCCAGGTGTTGCCAGGCGTGGTGGCCCATGCCTGTAATCTCAGTACTTGTGAGGCTGGGACAGGATTGTTGATTTGAGACCAGCCTCAGCAACTCAATGAGGCCCTCAGCAATTTAGTGAGACCCTGTTTCAAAATAAAAAATATAATAGGTTTCGGGGTATACCTCAGAGGTAGAATGCACCTGGGTTCAATACCTAGTAACACACACACACTCACACAAACACACACACACACACACACACACACACACACACAAAGACACCAAGGCCAGGTATTGAGTTAGGTACTAAAGAAAGATGTTAACTATTCTTTCCCAACATGCATATAATTATTACATATCAACTTAGAATACACATAAGGTAAACTTTACTTGCTCTATTGATACTACATATTTATATCTCATATTATATCTTCTTGTTCACTTTCTTTCTGATAAAAGAATGTAGTCAAAATTAATATCTCTCTCTCTTTCTCTCTGTGTGTGTGTGTTTGTGTGTGAGACAGTTTGCCCATATGCTTAGAGGATGTACAGAAGACTACTGCAATGCCCAATTTAATTCACTTTTATTACTAATGTAACTCATATGTTCAATTCCTCAAATTATATCGGAGTATGGTTTGACTATGTAAATATAGTGTTGTGCATATGTTTAGGGTAAGTCCTGACTGAACTGTTAGCTAAGACAGGGCCAACACCACTGGACTGTACCCTCTCCTCCGCACCTTTGCACATGCTCATCCAGCAGCCACTGGCTGATCCACCTCTGACTGTGTCCTGGCGCCACTGCTCAATGGCTACTGTGTTACCCTTCAGAGCTTGCCTTCCTTGTGTGAGGCCCTGGATTCAATCCCCAACACCATGGGGAGGGGAATATGGTAAAAATATGGCATATTTAACCTGCTACCTGTGATCTGAGCTCTAAGGAAATAGAAAAAGCTCTAATGAAAATAGAACTCCTTATATGACTTGTAAGGTATTTAGTCTGTCTAGAAGAACCTTGTCAAAAGCGAAAATGCATAATTTTCCCAGAGTGAAAATTTAATGCAAATAGAGGTTCACCTCTTTTTGAAATATGTTAGTCCTTAGAAACAGACCCACTTATCATCCTTAGAAATGGATACACTACTGATGCTTTTTCCTTGGCTACAGAATTAGACAGAAAACATCAGGAGGACATTTCTAGCAGAGTTAATCTCTTAAAATGCAGTGGATCTATCTCTATGTATGTAGAGTTGCTAGGTTTAGAAAATAAAACATAATATAGAAAATAAAAATATAAAAATCAATATAAATTGGATCTTAAGATAAACAACAATTATTTTGTATTTCTGAACAAATTAAATTGAGTGTCCTGTGTTTGATATGCCAATATTACTTTCTGGGTAGTATAGAGACAAGTAAGTACCATATTATATTTAGGTAACAAAATTAGAAAACTCACTGTCATCAAGAAAGCAATGTTCCTTCATTCCAATTTATATTCCCTTTTTTTGGCATTTATAAATTTTTTTCCATCTCATCTCTCCCCCTTTTGTCCAATATTATTAATTAATCTTCTGTAATTTTCCACATTTCAGACAAGGCTGAACTCTCCTTTTCTTCATGATCAAGGCCAGATTTCTTGTTGGACTTATAATAAGAGTTATTTTATTTCAATAGGGAGAGTGAATAATAAGAGAGTAATATGCAGACCTGTAGCTTTCTATTTTATTTCTACTTTTCAAAATATTTATACCCTGGTGATGTATAGGACTTTATGATAATTGGCCTGATATATCAGATACTTTATGGATTTCTGCTGGGGAAAAATAAATAGCAGGCTAGAAGGGACAAGGCGATTTAAGTAATCTTTCTTTTTGTGTTGTTTTCAGTAAACGACCCTTTATTTGATCTGAGCTTCATATATACCTAGGATTCTGCAGGCTTGACATGTCTTACTTTGGTTGTAATTCTAAAAGGGAATGTAAATGGAATATTCAATATTATTTACATGAATTACAACTAAAGGGTAAGCTATTTCAGTGCCGATCTCCAAAGAGAAATTATTAGAAACAAAAATCAGAGGGTGTTTTCTCCCTCTGAGTCTCTGCCACTTATTAACATGTAAACATATTCCAGCAATCATTTTCATTTCATTAGTAAAATATCACACCTTTTCAGCAAATTAAGAATAAGACCATGTAATTCTTTTCTTCCTAACAAAGACAAGGAACCACAGAGAAAGATAAAGTGTCTACTAAGCTGAATCCTTTGTAAATACCACTGTACTGAATATAGAAGCTTTTCTTAAGCCTAAGCACAGATAATTCTGTTTCAGGCAAGAGATAAGCTCAATTAGCACATAGATAGCAGGCTGTACTTTAGAGGAACACTATCTCTTCCTGCCTGAAATGACCTTTTGCAAAGTAAAGTAGTTTCAAAATTAAATTTCAGATATTAACTTATTTTCCCCTCATCCTTTCTGAAGAATACAAACTCATAAATATATGTTCATAGATACAAATATCACTTTATACAGAACATGCAAATTAGTAATTGTTTATATGTCAAAAGTAATTCACCAAAGAATTTATTGCAGTTTTCCTTCCAATTCTGACAGAGTAATATAAAATTTTATTTTAATCAACAGAATTTTATAGGTAGACCATCTATACAAGATTAGCTGTGATTCACACACATACACATAGACACACACACACACACACACACACACATACAATTAAATATCTGTTTCTGTCTCAGCAATCAGTGCTAAATAAGTCTTCCGAAATTCATTTAATCTGCATACACTACTTGATGGTTTCAATATATGATCTAACTAGTGATAACTTTTGCATTTAAACAGAATATGAGCAATTAGAATAATTATATTGATTAATATACATCACACATTTGTGTCAAAACTCTCCTGGTTAGTGTGAAATAATTGAACTACACTTCCCAATGCTTAGATTTAGACAGTACTTCTGCCACCAATTCTTCTAGTATTCTCCCAAACCAAGACCCCTCTTTCCCCAAAAAAAGATGTAGACTGTAATAGTAATTATACTTTATTAACATTATTAAATGTCAATTTTGAGTGAAACAGTCCTAATATTATTCAATAGCACTTTTTTAAACTTAATACACAAATACATTATTTTTTTTAACTTTTTATGTTCATTAATTGGTGCATTATAATTATACATTTTGATATATGTCAGGGTATGAACATCATACATGCACACATTGCACATTTAGCCCTGCCTTCAATCCCACCCTATTCCTTCCCCCTTCCCTCCCTTTCATGCTCTGGATAGTGATTGAGTCTTATAGGTTGTGTATGTACATCATGTGCTATAGTGTGTTTCCCTCTAGGCAATAACTAGTGTGGCTCTGTGTTCCAAACTTTATTAAGCACTGGGAATACATTAGTGGAGACAAACGATCAAAGCCCTTAAGTTTGTGGAGTTTATATTCTTTTAAAAGGGAAAACAGAGCCAGAGAGGTATGAGCATTGCTTACAAAATCAATATCAACTTCAGTTCTTTCTGAAATTATTTATTGAGGATGTACAATATTCTTTTATACTGTGTATCATACAGAAAAATATAAGACATGGCCTCCATCAAGGCATTGGTAAACTCATGCAGAAGTCAGACATAATGGTAAGACACAAGAAAATGCACAGATCCAAATTATCCTGCAACTGATAAGAAGCAGAAGATCACCAAAAGTAATAAAGATTGAAAAGTACTTGATGGAAAATAAAGTTTGAAGAATTTGTATGTATAAAATATCCCATGCTGCAGAAATAAACACAAAAAACCCAGGCCTAATGCTTTGGCGGGAAGGAGGGAATCGTATACACGTCAGTGGGGCTGCGGACAAGTGGAGTCTGAGACACAAGAAGAAATAGTAGGTGAAGGGAGTTTATCATGCATCTTAAATGTGACAGTAGGAGTATAATTATCACAGTAGAGACAGTGGGGACCAATGAACATCTCCGAGAAGGAGTAGGACGTATTAATCTGAATAAGGAAATAAATTTAAATTTAACAGAATGAAAAGTGCAAAGTTTAAGCCTGCTCAAACACTAATAAAATGTTTAGGAATATATTTCCAAAAGGTCATTGTTTTTTCCTCAGTTCTCCTTTTTCCCATCCCCATCTCCTTCCCTCATTTCCCTTCCACTATTCTACTGGTTTCCTTCCTCATTTATCTGAAATCCCTTTTGTTTGCTATTTTCTCTCTAGCTTCCACATGTGAGAGGAAACATATAGCCCTTGACTTTCTGAGACTGGCTGATCTAACTTTGTATAATATACTCTAGTTCTGTTCATAATGTTATGTCCATAGATGAAGGTATCACTACCAAGCTCACTAACATGTGTGGCGTATGGGGAGGGAGGAGGGTGGTACACAGAGGGAAATATACCAGTGACGTGTGCATGCATGTTGGAATCACTTTGAATCTCACTATAAGGTATAATTATAACTTTTACTTCTATAATAAGTATATAATAAGTATAAAAAAGAGTCAGTTACTGACCAAATAAGTATTCTACACTAAGACAAACCTCCTGAGGGTTTTGTTTTATATTTTGGTTTGATATCACGCTCAGTTTTTGATTTTGCTTTTTCTCCTATCTGTAATTACCATTCTTTTGATTGCATATATTATGATTGACTTCATCTTATATCCAAATTTTTATTTGTGAGTTACTATCACAAAACAGGAATGTACCAGATGTATTTTCTATGTAATGAGAAAATATGCAAATGCTAAGGACTTTTATATATATTCAAAGCTTTACAGTGTGATTTCATTAATTACTAATTCAAAAAGTTATACTTTTTCAAAACAAGCAAAAGTTGAAAATCTTATTTCCAACTGTCTTTAAAATGTTACTATTTATTTCAAATTCGTGCAGTGCTGGAGAACAAAGCAAGACCTCATTCATAACACACTTTATCATTGTGTTTATACTCACAGCCCTAAAAGTTATTTTTATACATAATATTTATACATATAATTCTGGGACCCAGTTTATGTACCTATAAATGACAGCAATATCAGCTAAATTTCAAGTTGTTTTCAAGAGCAGATATACTCTTCACCCTGTTATATCTAATCCCCATAATAACCTTGTAATTTAGTTCTTTTCATTACCATTTTACAGGTGAAAAAAACTGAGGCTCACAAGAATGTCCTAAAACATCTTCAACACCTCAAAAAACAGCCTTTAACATTCATGCTGATAGATCAACTGTAAGTCATACAGACGTTGTTGGCACAGAGATGAGAATAATTACACATAAGAAAGATAATGAGAACTCAGTTTTTTAAAAATATTCAAGAATAATTTTTATAGGAGATGTATTCAGCATTAGAAAGAAAAAATAACCCAAATAATCTCTGACCAATTATTTCCACATTTTGAACCAAGAATGTGAATTATTTATATGAATCATATGGAACTGTGAAACCAGAATGTGAAAGTTGATTTAATGAAAAATGAACTAGCAATACAAAGTACTATCTACTTGGTATTCTTGTTCCTAGCTTATTCTTAGCCTCTAGGGGAATTTCATCATATAAAAATTTCACCTTTTAAGAATTTTAAGTGGATGTATAGTTTCTAGGCTATTGCTACAGTTCATTTATATGCAAAATGCACTAATATTACAAGCTCAGGAAGTATCAAGATATGTTAAATGTTAAATAATATGAAGAACACCTTTTTAATTTAAAAATAATAATTTCAATTTTATTCCAACAGGTTTTTTTCAAAGAAAATATATAATTATAATAACTTCATAGATAAGGCCAAAATTCTATATGGATTTCCTTGAAAATTTCTTTCATTATGTTTTATTTTTTGATTAACTGCTAAGTAGATAAAATCTACCTTAGTTACCAGGATTATCTTCTGTAATTACCTGCTATTTAAGCAAAGAACTGAATTAGAAGAATGTTCATTTTTAAAATGAAGTATAAATGTCATTTCATATTTATCTCACACTTCTCTTTTTAGAGGCAAGCTCATTTTTTAAACTTTGGCAAAAGTATTTACATGTTATAGCTAGAGTGTTTAAATAACACTGTGAAGTCGGAAAACATACTATTTGTGATACAATTACTACTGGTGATCCATTTGGATCCAATTTTCTCTCTTTATGTCTCTTACATAATAAACAATGAGGGTGGTTTTATTTGTGTTTAACTTTGAAAATTAAGAGTGGAATTATATAGCTGATTCTTCTGAAACTTATGAATAAAAACAGCTAATCTTTCCTTGAAAACCTCTAAGGTGAATATAGATTTGCGATCCATTTCTACAAACTTTTAACAATGAGAACATGGTTAGAATTCTCTTTCTGTGAAAGACACTATTAGCCAACCACTGCCCCTATAACATACAATCTCAACACCCACAGAGATACTTCTCCCACTAAAATAGAACAGTTTTTGTTCAAGAAGATGATGTAATAAGCCCAAAAGTGTGTATTTTAATTGTCCAAGTAACTTATAACTTTCTACTGCTCCTTTCAGGAATTCTCTTCCCAGCTTCTTGTGCAGATAGCGACAGGGATATGACTTAGTCTTCCCAATGAAAGGTTAGCAGAAGGTTGCTGGAGAGATTCTAGAATTTTTTTCCTTCAATGATAAAAGGTAAGAGCTACTGTAAGAAACTTCCTTCTGGTATCCCGTCTTACTCTTGTCCTGCTTTGAGTGGAAAGAATACCCATAGCTATGACAACCATCTTGGTTCTAGCAAGTGAAAAGCAAAAGGGAAAAATCCAATATACTGAGGATGATAGAGCATCTGAGTAGAAATAACTCAGGTCATAACTGAGCCCTGGTTCCATCACAAGACTGAGTTCTTCCAAGCCTTTTGTTTTACAAAATGCCTCCATAACCTTCTTTGCTGATGGGCATAACAAATAGGGTTTTATATTAGATGCAGCAAATCTTTGAATTCCTTAGTTTATAAAAAAGCATCCAGTATATAGTCAATTAAATTTTTAGTAATTGCTTACAAATAAGTACTTTCAGGACCAGGTGTGGTGGTACATGCCTGTAACCCCAGTATTTGTGAGGCTGAGCAGGAGTATCACAGGTTCGAGGCCAACTTCAACAACTTAGTGAAACCTTGCTTCAAAAAAAAAATAAGGCTAGAGTATAGCTCAGAGTTAGAGAGCCTCTGTATTCAATCCTAGTACCACAAAATAAATGCATGCATATATAAATAAATACCCTCAGTCTGGCAACTAAGCCTGGAATATTGAAAAATTGCTAGTTTGGGTTAGTTTTTGGAAAAAAATATTTAGAATTTTTATATAAATTATGTGTAATAGTCATTTGCTTTTATGGCTACCACATGATCATTCCTTAGGAACCTTTCTCAATATTTTTGAAGTTATAGAGCTGTGGATGTAGCTCAGTGGTACATCATTTTCCTGGCATGCATGAGCCCTGAGTTCAATCCCGAGTACCACAGGTGGGTAGGTATTAGAGTCAAATATAAATTTGGAGTAAATTTATATAGAATAATTTTTCATCTTTTCATATGTGGATTTTACATAGTATATAGGTTTTAAATGTTTAAACAATAGTGTGGATATATATATATATAATTATGACTATATAACTATAACTATATATATGTCTGTGTATATATATATATATATATATACATACATACATATACATGAGAGAGAGACAGAGTCCTTAATAAAAGAAATTTCAAAATCTGATTAAGTTTTTCATTTGAACAGGTATTATCATTTCTTTTTTCCCCCAATCCTCTACCCCTGAGCTATATCCCCAGTCCCAGGTATTAGCAGTTTCTAATTTGAATATTTATATGTTCCATGTTTCTTGTGGATTTATGAATATACATTATTTTTCTACTAAAATCATCATAATGTTTTCTACATACTTTGAATATATACATAAGAAAGTACAGTTGTGATGTATACTATCTCCACTCCTATAACTCTAAAATCACAGAAAGAGATCAAAGGCCATATATACACTATGTGTGTTTTGCCACCTGGAAGTCTGTGCTTTGCTTTATTCAGTATCTAAAAATTCCTCTGTCATAAACTTTCATAGGAATAACTCAAATTTTTCATCACCCAACATCAGAAGTGCTCTTAATGCCCTCCTCACTGTTTTTATCATGTCTACCTTTTTCCTATAATAATTAAAACTCATATAATGGCAAATTATATTATAGATCTTATATTTCCAAGTAGACCATGATTTTCATGAGAACAAGGTCAATTTTACCTTTTCTTTTTCTTCCTAATCCCCAGTAAACTATTTATTATGTTCCCTGTGGGCAGGACTACATTTACAGATTCTAAAATGTATGAAATAAATTCTTATATAGGCTATCACAGAAAAATGTCCTTCATCCCACTTTGATATTCAAATTGGGTACAAGGCATGGATAATTAGTATAGAGTATTCCTGTGTTAAGAGTAGGAAGCTCTTTTGAAAAAGTTAAAGGGAATAAATACAATAGGCAAAATAAAATACAGCATTGAAAATTTCCACCTCTCCCCATTGTCCACATGACATATAACTGACTATGTGAACTAGAAAAAGAACAGACAGAAAGGCAACCTAGTGGTCATTAAAGGAAGAGACTGCTGGGCAAGGTAGTACATGCCTATAATCCCAGTATTTGGGAGACTGAGACAGGAGGATCACAGGTTGGAGCCTCAGCAACATAGTGAGACCATGTTTCAAATTTAAAAACAAAAAAGGGCTGGGGTGTAGCTCAGTGGTAGAAGATACCAGGGTTCGATCTCCAGTACCCCCCCAAAACACACACACACAGAGGAACAGAGTCACTAGAGGAGCAAATCAAATATCCAGAAAATTTTGCCCATAAGTCTGAATGGTAGCAGGACAGGGGTGTGTGGAAAAGAATGAAGCTCACAGGTAGCTGGATTAAGAATAAACAGAGCATGGGTGAGTTTAGCAAAAGAACGGCAAGAGAGTTATAGAGCAATGGTAGATGCAACTGATCAATCTCTACTTAGCAGGAGGAATTTTAAAGTAGCTTTCAAAATAATAATAAACTGCATTATGATGTGAAACTATAATGCACCAATAAATATATAAAATATTAATATTTTAAAAATAACAATAACAATGGTGCATGCAATGTAACTCTTAATTTTTCCAGGGACGTAGGTGTCTTAGTTTATTAGGGACACTATGATACAAAAAGCATGAACGGGTGGCTGGTTCCCACCAGACATTCCTTTCTCACAGTTTGGGAGATAGAGAATTCCAAGAGTAAGGGACCCACGGGTTTTCTGTCAGGTGCGATTCGTCTTCTGGTCTAGAGATGACATCTTCTCTCTGTATCCTCACATAGTGGAAGAGTGTAGTGAGCCCTCTAGGATCCTTTTTAAAGAGCAGCCATTCCCAATCGTCTTCCAAAGTCCCCACCTTCTACACTATACAATGGGGACTAGGCTTCAACGTGTGAATTTGGGGGGGGGGGGCTGGGAACAACGTTCAGGCTGCAGCACTTAGATAATGATTTAAATTCCTTTTCTGTAGTTTTTGGCTGTAGGGCTTGTGTTTTCTTTGATTATGGCTTCATGTTTGAAGTTGGCTTTAACTTCGGTCCAGTTTTATCTGTGATCCACAAAGGTAAACTAAAGTTTAAAATGGTCACAGATATTCAAGACCAGCATTGCAAGGGGCCTCTTGACCTTGTGCAGTGTTAAAACACTACAACTGAAGTATAGGTATAGTGAAGGGTTCTTGTCACAAATTTATACTTAAATGACAAACACTATTTACAGGGCAATTTTCAAAAGGAATCCATCCAATAGTCATGAAAGTGGATTCTAAATGCTTCACTGTATATTACTTTAGATTGTAATATTATTAAATAGTATGGAAACTAAAATTATTGTTTTCTTAAATTAAATTAGTAAAAAACCACACTGAATTTAAAAGACATGAGTTTTTGTCTTGTTTTGACACAACTCTGTGTTCTAGAAATTGGTCAATTCACTTCTCTACAGTTCATGCTCCTCTCATTTTTAAATGTGAAAAATTCTCAGTTTATATATTTAATAGAATATATAAATGCAACACAATATATTTGAATATTTAGTAATAATTTTTTTTTTTGCAGTACCGGGGATTGAACCCAGGGGTTTTCTACCTCCGCGCTACACCCCCTGCCCTATTTTTTATGCTTTATTTTTGAAACCGGGTCTCACGAAGTTGTGGAGGGCCTCACTAAGTAGAGAGAGAGAGAGAGAGAGAGAGAGACAGGGAGAGAAAGAGAGAGAGAGAGCTGAGGCTGGCCGCGAACCTAGATCCTCCAGTCTCTGCCTCCCAAAGTACTGGGATTACAAGCATGCGCCACCATGCCCGGCTAGTAATAAATGTTTTCAAAGAATATCCTTTTAAATAACTAAGTGCCCTTCTAATACTAACATTTCACAATTCAATAAGTGAACAGATAATCAAAAACAGGAGAAAATGTTTCAAGAAGAAATATAAGATTGCACTGAATGCCTTGTTTCTTTCACCCTATGGAGACCAAAAGCTCCTACAGTGCAATGCATATTTGTAGCTGTTATGGTTAGATATAGAATGACCTCTTGAAGATCTCATAAATCGGTGTTTGGAGTTGAAATAATTGAATCATGAGGGTTGGAATCTCAGCAGTGGGTAAATCCATCGTAATGGATTAAGCTGGGTGGTGACCCAGGCCAGTAGGGTGTGGCCGGAGAAGGTGTCTCTGGAGGTACAACCTTGTGGATTACATATGGTTCCACCTCCCCTCGCTCACTCTCTTGTTTCAGGCCTCCCTGATGTGAGGACCAAAGCCTTTTCTCTCTTTCTCTCCACTTCCTGCCACCACCATGCCTAGAGATCCACAGTCCCTGGTCTCACATGGACTGGACCCCAATATCTCCAAGGAAAACCATGAGCTAATAAATGTTCCTTCTTCTAAGTTATATGGTCAAGTCTTTTATATTATAGCTTTGATAAATGCCGATGAAAACAGTAGGAACATTTAAGCAAATTTTAAAAATCAGCCAAACTTTATGTATTGTGGTTAGGTAAGCAATGTGTTAATTTCAAACTGCAAAATGTCGACTGAAATTGAAAAAAAAATAGTTTCTATTTCAAATTCAAAGGGAACAACAGAAAAAATGGATGCAATATGCACATATAAAAAGTGTTTTTTAAAAATCAGCAGATGGACCCCTATATTTTAGAATGTATCCGCAATGGGATGTGTATATGTTTTTAGCAAAATGTGAAGCAATACACAAGAGGATAAGTTACCAAATGTGTATTGTGCTGCAACACCCTCTTTAGCACATCTTAGTTTTTAAAAGTCCCTTAATAAGAACCTGTAATGTGCCATTACTGTAGGGTAAATTGACTCCAAGGGAGTAAGTAGTTCAATAGACTCCATAGTTTATAGTTCCCTAATATTCATTAAGTACTTAAAATATATAGTATAGTTTGTATAAATAACCACTTAGCTGTAGCTTGTACATATATATATCCTTTAATTAAGTTATTGTTTCATTATACTTAAGAAGAAAGCAACAGCCAAGGTGACCATGCACAAGAGTCAGATATAACCAATGACTTAAGTATTCTGGGAGTAATCATAGTGGTATTACAGGTCTGAGTTAATTACTATCTCCAGGCATTAAACTGTACTCCAGTGGCTAAGTTCATTCAGATTCCAAATTTGTTCTTTTTGAAGTCAGGAAATATCTTTCTCAATATGTATCCTTTTGAATAGGAAAGGATCTTAGCTAATGTTAACATTTAATATTTAATATATGCAGTGCTACATATTCAACCATATATGATTCAATCAGTTTTAAAAGTAGATTAGAAAATTCAGAGGTTTGTTTCTAAATTGCTAAGTTCATCATCTCTGGATTAAAATCCAACCCCAAGAAACAAAATATATTACTATGTCAAAATCACTCAGGCTCCCATATGAAATTAGTTGTAGTTCTATTCAATTCCTGGTGAGCAGTCCTATATATCAGCAATTATGAAAACCAAGATGACACTAACCAGAATTCAAGTGTAGGAACCATGTCTTAGTCCGCTTAACTTAAACCCCAATAAAAAATGCTTGTATTACACTCATTTCTTCTTTTGGAGAAGATCACAGAATTGTACAAAGTTGTTTTTGTTTTTCTTTTTATTTAGGTATAGCCACAGTCTTCTGTATCAGAGAGTGAAGACATTGTAAACTCCATGCAGAGCATGTTAAAGGAGAATTTACCAATTTACTGTGAGACAATGGGGCATCCAAGGAAATCAATGAACCTCCCATCTGGTTACACTAGGACTAGGTGAATGAAAGAGTGTTTACAAAAAGTTAATCTCTTCATTTTTACAGTTGCAGGCAACAAAGGAGTTTAAAGTAAGTCATAGGGGAAGTAGAATATCATGAGTATATTCACATTAATTCAGGAAGCAAGGCAAAGTAGATATTGTCATTAGCCACATGACTCCAAAATAATTTGGACTCTATAAAGGTCCTTTTGTATAAATTCTATGGTAATATTATTATACTATAGCCAGTTGCCTCTATGGTAAATGTGTTTGTTTTAAGAAATGATCCACATAATTCATATTTTGATGACAGGTTGGTGTGGGAAGCCATTAACCACAGAATTCAGTCTGACTCCTGGATATGAAACTAAATGAATAGGTATTATATATATTATAAATGATATATATATATATCATATTATATATTATAAATCATACATATATAATATCATATATTACAAATGATATCTATATATAATTTACAATTAAATTTATCATCTCTATGCTGCCTATTCCATAGAGGCCTCATATACCACATAAGACAGTAGAAATAAGCATTTAAAAACAATTTGGTGGAGTGACTACACAATCTCTGATGCATATACATTCCTATGTGTGTACTCATACAGTCCAGTAGAGAGTCCTCCACTACTGTTTGCTGTAATTGTCACTGTATAAAAGATCTGTTTTCCCAAGAATCCTGCTTTATCTATTTTGCCTAGCACAAAGTTAGAATTTCCTTCCTTCCTTCTTTTTTTTTTTGTGGTGCTAGGGATTGAAACCAGGAGTATTCCACCTCCAAGCTACAACACCATCCCTATTTTTAATTAATTAATTAATTAATTAATTATTTGTTTATTTTGAAACAGGGTCTCACTAAGTTGTTGTGTCTGGCTTCAAACCTGGGATCCTCCTGTGTCAGCCTCCCAAGTACTGGAATTACAGGTGTGAAACATCACGCCTGGCTACAAAGCCAGAATTTCTAATGCAAGCAATTCTTTTAGAAGAATGAAAATAGCTGGGCGTGGTGGCACACGCTTATAATCCCAGTACTTTGGTAGGCAGATTCCGGAGGATCCGGGTTCGTGGCCAGCCTCAGCTCTCTCTCTCTCTCTCTCTCTCTCTCTCTCTCTCTACATAGTGAGGCCCTCCACAACTTCGTGAGACCCGGTTTCAAAATAAAGTATAAAAAATAGGGCTGGGGGTGTAGTGCGGAGGTAGAACGCCCCTGGGTTCAATCCCCGGTCCGCAAAAAAAAAAAAAAAGAAGAATGAAAATACTTGAAGGGAAAGCATGATTCCTTATTTATAACATAGAAAAGTGCCAATTCATAAGAAAACCTTCACACATATGTTAAAAATAAGCAATGCAAACTTAATTTTCTTTTAAAGTTCTTGTATACCTTTAAAATGAAGTGGGTACAAGATGAGTTAGTGAAGTGTTTTTGACTCATTTCAAATATGAAAAGCAATTGTGCTAATTTGAACTTATAATGAAAACCTTGCATTTAATTGTACAATTCTACATGTGCAGAAAAAGAAGCAACAGCTTAATTTCACATATGATTTTGATTAGCAATTAACATTTGAAAGATAGATGACTTAATTTGAAAAATTATTTGTAAAGTCATATGTAGTGTTTTTCAATTTTAAAGGAACTAAAGGTACAGATAAGTAGATTTTACATTCAAAATTTAAGTAAGCTATTATGTATTTTGAAGGACAGCAAGATGATTTGATGTCAGCACACACAGAGTTATCTATTGAGAAAATATGTTGCAAAAAAAGGAAAGTACATTTTAGAAACATATAATTACCATTAAATTAAGAAGTTACTTGTTTGAAGTTGGTTCTGTAAATCTTTATAAAGATTCTATATTTCCATTTTGAAGCTCTCCAGGATGCAGCATTCAGAATAAAGAAGAGAACATGTGCAAATGTAAATAATGTAACAACAGTAGATTGAGTTTTTGTATTTCTTGTTCCCTTTACAATCTTGTCATGAGAATAAATCACATGGTGTCACTTTTCTTCTTACAAGTCACCTCTGAAAATAAACCATCAAAGTCTAATATTCTTTCGTGTCTAACTTCTCTTACATTTTAATGTGTTTGAAGAACAAGAGGAAGGTAAGAAAAACCCTTGCTGACTGTCACAGACCCCTAACACCAGGGAAAGGATGCGCTTAATCCTCTGGCTGCACGCATCTCCCTCACCACACTCACCCCTGCCTTCCAGAATGTGAAGGAAGAAGAAAGGTGCTGCAGATCAGATTAAGAAAATACACTTTAAACAAACATCTTCAGTGCTTTCCAGAACATCATCAAAAGTGTCACTTGCATTTAGACATCATTAAACCTTAAATCTTTTTTGATGCTTTTTAATGGAACAATTGCATTTGGGGATATTTAAGAAAATGTTTACAACAGTTCAAACTGCATCAGTGCATTTTAAAAGAATATTTGAATTACTTAATTCTGATTACTAATTCTGTCTGAGTTTAAGGAATTATTTAGAAGTAGACATTATAGGAAGCTGTCTACTTTGAGGATTTCAAAAATAGCTCTTTAATTTCATTTCAACTTAGGGAACATAGTTTAATATTATCATTAGAATACCAAATATGTACAGTATTCAATTTTTTCAATTTCAAGACCTTATTGTGAAACAATACAAAGCAAAACCTAAATTACACATTTTTTAAAAAGTCTGAATTGATTGTATTTATCAGGAACACAGTAAAAAAAAATAAAATTTCTCTTTGTATTATAATCACTCAAAGCAATGCAACTAGAACAAAGTGATGCACACCATTTTGAGCAAAATTATAAGGCAGCCTTAAAGTTAAGTCATCCTTAATTGACTTGGTGCCTCCTATTATTCTAAGCAATCTCAATGGACTAAGCCATGGTTATATGAAAAATCAACGTGGAAATATGTTTAAAGTGGCACTTCTGGTAAATTTCAGACACATAACTTCAAAATTGGAATCCACATTTGCTAATTTGCATAGATGTTCTTTAATTAGAACTAACTTTTCTACTCTATACATATAGTGTTAACTCTTGCCATTATGGATGATAAACTCTTGCCATTATGGATGATACCTTAATCAATAAACAGGCAACTAGATCTCAGGCAATAACTTAGGGCATTTCTCCCCCAAAATAGTATTCATATATAACAAAAAGAGAGCAGCAAAAGTCAATATCCAGTACATGACATGGTCTTATCTTCTGACATATGTTTTATCCGTAATGCTGGAAAAACTCCTTGTTCAACACTATTGCATGTTCAAAATCAAATAAAACACAGTTCCTTGACTTTATTGAGATATTTTAATCTGTATTCTCGCTGTGGTGGCCTTATCTTCAAAGCACTTATGCTGTAAATGTAGTTTAAAATAATGAGTGACAATGTGGCAATGCTGTTTCCAAAGCCACAAACCCAACTTGGTCCAAAATCCTATTTCTAACATGCTGGGCAGATAATGTTACTATAATATTAACATGTTTTGGAGGATGGAATACTTTCTGCTTAAATTTTAAATAGAGATTTAATAAAGTTAATTGACAATTAAAAAAAACCCTATCTTTCCTATATTCCCTTAGGAAGTTTATTTATCCAATTGTATATTTAAAAGTCCATACTATTTAATAATTATTTAAAATATTAATAATCTTAAATCAAACTAAAAGTCATGAGATTTCCTGATAGTGGATTGCTATTGGCAAATAGCATTTTAATGCCAAATGATTCGCTTAGCCTCAGCTCTTTACCATGGACCTCAAATGGTACTAATAAGCCTCTTTCTTTAATTTTCTTTTTTTTTTTTTTGCGGTACCGGGGATAGAACCTAGGGGTGTTCTACCTCCAAGCTACACCCCTGGCCCTATATTTTTTTTATACTTTATTTTGAAACCGGGTCTCACGAAGTTGCAGAGGGCCTCACTAAGTAGCTGAGGCTGGCCACAAACCCGGATCCTCTGGTCTCTGCCTCCCAAGTACTGGGATTACAAGCGTGCGCCACCACGCCTGGCAATTTTCAAATAATGAGTTGTCCACATGGTTTATTTTAGATAAAGGAATAATATACTACCCATTAGAATTTGTTCTGTTTTTAAATAATTTAAAAAGATCAACTTGATCGTATCATTTAAGTTTCCCATAGTAAAAAGCATACCAATGACTGGAAAATTTCTATGGCAACAACCTCATTATAACACCACTCCTGGGATAGTAACCTAGATTATAAATGTTAGAGAGATGTTGATTATAATGGAGACTGGTGCATAAAAGAATTAATGCATAGTCAATATGTAAAAGAATTCGTTGATTTGTAAGTTCATAAACAATGCAAATATGAGCAACATTACCACAATGATTATAACCGAGGTTTTCTACATTTGTAAACATTACATTTCCTTGGCAAGAACACTGTATTTTTTTTTACTAAATGTAAGGATATGTGGTTTTGTATTATACCTATCTAAAATTGGATCTATGTATGGAAACCTTGAAGGAAGTGCAGGATTCGTTGTTTATAAATGGATGACTTCTTCATGGGCTATCAGGGGACCAAGGCATCCCGCTGAAGTATTTAGAGAACACAAAGGCTCTATGAAATTGCGATTACTCCAGTCAAAAATTCATTAGCATCGATACCACCTTGTCAACATTTTATTCCTTGGGGAGAAGCAACACCAACAACCAGAATCAGTTTCTAAAGTGAATGCTAGCTTTTAGAAACTAACATCTGCTGAGCCCCAAAGCTCCAGCTGTTGTGGAAAGCAGATTTTATAAAGTAAATCTGCCCCATTCATTTCTTTAGGAAATGGGCATTCAATGATTAAAACCAATTAATGCTTATTTGTCATGCATTTTAAATTTATGATTTAGAAACTTTAATTGACAGAAATAATGAATGACTACAATATATTTTGGAGACTGGGCTGCATTTTAAAACAAGTGAAGATAATTATAAGTGAAAAATGAAAGAAACCTGCATACCTCAGTAAATGAGTGATTAACCTTTCACCTTCCGAAACAGAGAAGAAATCCTGATGATAATAACCAAGTTGCTTTAATGATTCCTCAAGACGATAGTAAAATTCAACTGATAGTTTGAGATTCATTTTGGATGTTTACAAGCTATTTCGTATTTAGCTTTCCTTATACACAGAAGGACTCATTGTTTCCCCTGGACCTATTTCTGCATTCCCTTTGCTTTGACAACATTGTACTTAAAAATGAACTGGGAGAAAAAGGAAGGGAACAGGAAGAGAAAATAAAAGAAAAGTAAATTCCATAGGCACAATTATTTAAATTTTTTTTCATAATTGAGGTCTCCATAGGTTGTATTATTTGGGGGGGGGCGCTGAGAGCATTTGGCTTGTGAACTTGGAAATGGCAGTAGAGATAAGTATGCTAATGTGATACAGAAAGTGTAGTTAAAGGAATAATGTATCAACTGTAGCCTGATTCATTCTCAAACAGTGGCGACTGCTGGGCTGATCTGGCCCATAGCCAGGCTAGGCGTCCTCAGCATCACAGGTTGGCAACTGGACACTCTTAGTGCTACTACATCATCACTCACTTGGTGGCACAGGTTATCCCTTTGGGAAAAGTTTAGGTAATAACTATGTTATGTAGGAGAGCTACATGATTTGGATTGAAGTTGGGCACTCTTAACATTTCATAAAAATGGAACACAAGACGTGTTAGTGTATCTATCCCTCTGCATATGTTGCACATATTTTGATGTGAAGCATATGTTATACATATTCTGCATATGTTATGCACATTCAGATACAAAACATGTTATATAGATATATCCTGATAAAATGGGATTCTGGATGACTTTTCCAGTCCTAAAGAATCCAAACAAAGCTGTAATTTAAGGTTGACCTAAATTGGAAGCTTAACATTCTGTAGATGTTATTAAGAAGGTTATTTTAAAATAGTTCTTCTAGAATTACCTTCAGACACAACCCATCACTTAAAATCAGGTTCAGAATTTGAAAGTCAAAATCAAAACAACAAATCTAATCATTTACTCCACTCCAAGATCTTATCTTTACATGGTTTCTGATTATTTTTAAGCCATCAAATTTATACCTTACAAACCAAGAATTGAAAACACTGAGCTTAACAGAAAATGCCACAGGCTCTGAAGGCAATTCCAAAATAAGCATTCCAAAAATGTTCTGATCACATAATCCATTACTAGAACATGTTTTCAGTCTCCCATGGGGTCCTACCTAGTATGGAGAGAAAATACTTACAAGATGTACTATGAGTTGTGAGATGTTTGTTATAAAACAAAACTCCATAATGCTTTACTGTCATAAGCCCTGTATTTTATTAAATATTAATATAGTCAGCCTGGGAAGTGATGTTATGATTTTAGTTTAAAATAAAGGGATTGGAGATCAGAAGGGCTGAATTCTAGTCTCTGTGGTGCTTTGACACTTACTGGCAGATGGACTTTATATGAGTCTAAATTCTCTTTTTTTTTTTTGCAGTACCGGGGATTGAACGCAGGGGCGTTCTACCTTCGCACTACACCCCCGGCCCTATTTTTTTATACTTTATTTTGAAACCGGGTCTCACGAAGTTGCAGAGGGCCTCACTAGGTAGAGAGAGAGAGAG
>PVJS01007428.1:0-10683 GCA_004027185.1 Glis glis
GTTCTACCTCCGCATTACGTCCCCGGCCCTATTTTTTATACTTTATTTTGAGACTGGGTCTCACGAAGTTGCGGAGGACCTCACTAAGTAGAGAGAGAGAGAGAGACAAGGAGAGAGAGAGAGAGGAGAGAGAGAGAGAGAGAGTGCGCACGCGCGCACATGTGTGAGCTGAGGCTGGCCGCGAACCCGGATCCTCCGGTCTCCGCCTCCCAAAGTACTGGGATTACAAGCGTGCGCCACCACGCCCGGCTCGAAATTATGAAATTCTTGATGAGTTGTTTTTAACTTAGGTAAGCCACACAGTATTTAATATTGTGCATGAAGTGTGACTTATTGACACTTTGCATGATGACACGTTTAATTTGCAGAATTCAAAATCACATACAATACCTATAATATTTGATCTGAAATGTGCTTGATGGAGTACCCCAGAAATGGAACTTAATTCTTAGGGAATTTTTTTCTCAAAAATTTGGCCCAAGCAAAATTAGTATATGTCTACCCCTGACTTCTCCCTTTTCACAAAGGTGCATGATTCATTCAGATATTGAACATATGTAGGAACCAGATTAAAACAATAACTATCTCAAGCCCAAAAATCACAGTAATAGCCATGGAAATATAGGACTCAGCTCTCCTACTGAGGTCGGAGTGGGAAACCATTGTTGACAGATGGCCCAACTGTTTCTCCCCTGCAACCCTGTTACCTCTGAGGCCACAATTTGCATGGGAGCACGGTGAAGGTGGTAATGCTAGTCCATTTCTGTGGGATGCAGAACTCCTCTAGCAGGTGACTTTGTCCCTTCTTATAACTGCCTTGCACCACATAATTTGCACTGCTCCACTTCTTACTTAATCCTCCTTTCTTCTCATTCCTTGATACAGACCTGCCATCCCAATCTAGAATCTGTCCCTGACTTCTCTCTTCTTCGCCCTCCATCAGCACTTCTCCCTCAAGAAAACTTTTGCATATCTAATCTAATATTTTCATCAGATGCTCTATAGAAATGTTATTTAGACTTAGCTTAATAACCATCCATCATTAAACTATATGGCCCAAAGACTATATGCTGATCTCAAAGAATGGTCTAAAGTATTCCTCTGGACCTAATAGTACATTAATGTTCTTATGATATATGGTCATTTTTGAGGACTACTCCAGGACCCATTTTTGTTTGTTTGTTTGTTTTTGGTTTTGCTTTTAGTTTTTTTTTGTTGTTGTTTGCTTTTGTTTTTTTTTTTTTTTTTTTTTTTTTTTTTTTTTTTTTTTTTTTTTTTTTTTTTTTTTTTGCTACTGGAGAGTGTTCCCAGGGACATTCTATCTCTGAGCTATACCCCCAGCCCTTTTTATTTATTTATTTATTTATTTATTTTTTGTGGTACCGGGGGTTGAACACAGGGGCATTCTACCTCCGTGCTACGCCCCCAGCCCTATTTTTTGTACTTTATTTTGAAACCGGGTCTCATGAAGTTACGGAGGGCCTCACTAAGGAGAGAGAGACAGAGAGACAGAGAGACAGGGATAGAGAGAGTGAGAGAGCTGAGGCTGGCCGCGAACCTGGATCCTCTGGTCTCTGCCTCCCAAAGTACTGGGATTACAAGCATGTGCCACCACGCCCGGCTAGCCCTTTTTATTTTGAAAAAGGGTCTTGCTAAGTTTCTGAGGGTCTAAATAAGTTGCAGAGGCTGGTGTGGAACCTGTGATCCTCCTGTCTCAGCCTCCCAAATACTGGGATTAAAGGCATGTACCACTGTGCCCAACCCTGCACCATTTTTTCCTACTCTAACCAGCCTTCAGGCCTGTAAGAAACTCAGGTTGACTTTTATGCAATTTGAAGTGAGAAAATCATGAAGCTAGCCCAAGCATCAGTGACTCAGCATCTTTATGATGAAAAATTCTTTCATCCAAGAAAATTTAGGAGACAGCAGAATGCCTGGCCTTGTGGCTAATTCAGCAGTGATCTCTCATTCACACAACTGAGGTCTGGCAGCTCTGTCGGGAGTTGGCTAAGGCCAGAAGAGAAAGAAGTACATCCCTGCAGGCTGGTCACGGTCTTCCTCCTGCAATCCCTCCCTACTTCACACCCATAATCAATCCTGGCCACCACTGCCCGCTTGCTACCACCTAGCCTGAATTGTTATTCTTCCCACCTTACCAGTCTGCACTTAGATTTATGATTTATTTAGAATTGGATTACATCAAGGCTCAAGGCCAAGGCTCCATAATCCGTCACCGTCTCCACCGTGGCCAAACACAAACATTTGTTTTAGCTGCATCAGCATCCCTAACCCTGTTTGAAGGATAACCATTGCTAATCGCTATAGCAACTGCATCTCTTGATTTTTTTTTCTTCACTAACTGCAACCACTTTGCCTCTCTCCTCCCCCCATCCCAAATAAAAGCATTGACTCCATCAAGTGATAGATATTCATGATTTAACAGAATGGTGGCAAGTCTAAGTTATACTGTTGAAATACATCACAACCAGAGTTGCTTTGCTATTTGTTTTTGTGCTGAATAGCAGCAAGTGTTTTAAGTTATGGGTCTCGCACACACATAAGGAGGAAGAAAGAGGTATATGTAATTGTCACCAATATTGATGATGGCTTCTTGCCCACGGAGTAAAGCATAAAGCAGCAAAATTTGGTGGTTCTTCTCCAACTAGTATTTATGTATTTTGTACTTTATTATTTAGTATTAATAGCAGTGAAAAGACCCATATTTAATTATTTCTACAGTTCATCAAAGTTAAAAATAGGCAAGTGTTACCTCATCCAAACACTACAATATTTACTTAAGTGAGGATATTTATGCCCCATTTTATGGATGAGGGAACTTAAGTTCAGAACATTGAAGTAGCCAACCTGATCTCATAGAGTTAGTGAGGAACAAAGACAGAATTGAAGACAGTTCTTCATATTTCAAACTGAAAACTCCTTCTATTGTTCCATTATCACTTCCTTTAAGGAGAGACCCATGTGAACTGATTAGTTCCCACATTAAATTAAAACTGACCTCCTAAAGAACATTAGGGATATATCTTGATGAAATACATCTCTTTTAAGCTATATGTAAATGCAAATACAGCCGGGCATGGTGGCACAGACCTGTAATCCCAGTATTTGGGATTACAGTACTTGGATTACAGCCCAGTATTGGGAGACAAGAGGATTGCAGGTTCAAGGCCAGCCTCAGCTAATTAGAGAGACCCTGTTTAAAAAATAAAAAATAAAATGGGCTGGGGTGGCTTGGAGGTAGAATTCCCTCCAAGGTTCAATACCAGTATGGAAGAAAGGATGAAAGGAAGAAAGAAAGAAAGAAAGAAAGAAAGAAGGGAGGGAGGGAGGGAGGGAGGGAGGGAGGGAGAGAGAGAGAGAGAAAGAGAGAGAAAGTAAGAAAGAAAGAAAGAAAGAAAGAAAGAAAGAAAGAAAGAAAGAAAGAGTAAATACGATGGGTTAAGTTCCAAATATTCTTGAGGACCTGGCTTAGGCATTGGAGAAATAAATCAAACAACTGATATGGATTGAGGAAACTGCTTCTGGTCAAGCTCAACTATTAGCTCACTGAAAGCTGTGTTTCATATCTGAGACTTAGTTTCATTGTGTGCAAAATGTGGTTGTTGATATAGATTTTCTCTAAATTGAAAAATTTGTAGTATTGCCTAAATTTATCTTAAGTGTACACTGTATGCTTAACCTTTAGCTTGACACCTTGAGGAGAGGAAACAGAAGAAAAGAATGAATTGTCTATCCTCCAGCATCTACAAATTTAATTAATGTTCACAAACATACACTGCCAAACAAAATAATAGAAAACAGTATTTAAGTGTTATGTACTAGGTCTGAAATGGCATTAATAGACAATGGAAAAGAATTTCAAAGAGGACTAGGGAACTGTTGACAGTAGAGAAATCTGAACTACATCAAGAAAGGTGAAAGGGATTTGAAGGGATGGGAAAATGGAAGTCCATTCTCAATGGGGAAGATGATGTAAATGAAATCCCAGTAAAGAGAATGAACTAGACCACTTTCATCCAGTCATGAGTATTGATTTCTTGTGCCACAGCTTCCTGCTTTGGTATGAACCTTTGAAGTTGTAACAAAAGTAGGTACAAAGCGGACTGAAGTGCCCATCCTCCATTTATTCAAAATTCAACTTTTGAAAGCTTACACAGAGAAAGGAAGTCAAGAAGAGAGAGGAATACTAATAGAAAACATTGAAACATAACATATTATTGGACTATAACTATCAAAAGGGGATACAATCCCTTTCTAATGTAATCAACTAAATACATGCAGAGATGAGCCCCCCATGACTCTTTTCTCTCTCTTATCTGTCTCTTCCCCTCCCTCTCTCTCTCTGTGGTGTGTGTGTGTGTGTGTGTGTGTGTGTGTGTGTGTGTGTGTATGTGTGTGTACTGGTACTGGGAATTGAACCAGGGGAATTCTACCTCTGAGCTATACCCCCAGCCCTATTTTATTTTTTTATGTTGAAAAAGGATCTCATTAAATTGCTGAGGTTGGTCTCAAATGTGTTATCCTCTTTGTCTCAGCTTTCTGGGATTACGGGCATGTGCCACCACACCCAGCGTGGATTGACTCTTCTAATGGTACATAGTGACCACAAATACAATGCTACACCCATATTCTCTGGTCCCCATTCTCGTGTTTTACAACTCTGTAAGTAGTAAGAGGAAACCAGAAGAAAGATAGAGAAGAATGAATAAAAGGCAAGAGAAGAGTGAAAGGAGAAGGACCAGAAAAAAATATGCCAGAAGGATTCTCTAGAAAAGTCTGTGCTCAAGCACTTTTGGGAGGGCTGATTTAAAGCTAACAGCCAGGGAAAATGAAAGGATGTTCCTGCTCTCCCTTGCTAGGTTGAGTTCTTCTTTAAGTCATTTCATGACTCATAAAGAGATGTCACCAGAGTGAGATCTTCGTCTATCTCTCTGTTTCTATCTCCAACAGATCCCTAGCTTAGATAGCTTTAGGTGGCCAGGTTCTTGAATCAGGATAAAAATAATTTTCAGTGAATGTTGACCTAGATCAGTGATTCTTATTCTAAACATTGGCTCACCTGAGGAGATTAAAAAAAACACTTACTGGGCCTTTACTTTATCATATTATTCTAATGTGTGCCTAAGAATGAAATTTTTTGAATTAAAAAAATTCAGAGTATTCTTAATCATAACCAATGTCTTATTATTTCATGCAGTGTGTCTAGAACATCAGCTAACTGCTGAAATGAATGGGCATGAAGGTCAGAGTTAGATAATAGTACTGATAATTCACTCCCACAATGGAAATTTGAGGATTTGGGAGATCTGTACCTCCCATTCTTCCCATTAGCATCAAAGATGCTACCAGAGATGACATGATTCCTCAGAAAAGATCATAAGAATGGAAAACCAAAGCTTCAGGAAAACTTTCCCTAAAGCAACAATATCCTCATTGGAAAGGGCTATAGGGCACAGTCTTAAACTGTTAGTTAACTAGGTTCTAAATTTGGAAATATGTGACCCGCTGAAGGTCACTTACCACTGGTGCTGACTACTTTTATCCTAATAAAATAACATGAGTCAAGCAGTGTGTTACTCAGCTTTTCTATTGCTATGACCAGAATACCTGACAAGAACAACTTAGAGGAGGAAAGGTGTATTTGACTCATGGTTTCAGAGGTTCAGTTCATAGACAGTATCTCTAAAGCAGGAACATCATAATGGCAGGGCCTAGTGAAGGAGAGCAATCTAGCTCATTGCATCCTGGAAGCAGAGACAGAGGGAAACAAGAAGCAACCGGGGGAAGTCTTGAATTCCAGTTCAATGGACTCATTGTTGGAATCATTGAAATCAGTTACTTCTGGAAGAAAGAAGCATTTCTCCCTCTAGAACCAAAACTTCCAGGGCAGCAGAGCATAAAGTCATGGATCGGGTTCTGGAATCAATGAGTGGGAATGAACTTACCATTACCCGTAGTGACCAACTAGCAAAACCTTTGCTTCCTGCCTTTGCAACCTTATGCTCTTTTGGCCTGAAACTCTGAGTTCCAGAAGAGTGAATGCTTCTACCCGGAGGCACAATAATGATGCCACTGAATTGGAAGTTAAGACTTCCCCCTAGAGACTTTTCCACTTCCTTTCTGCCATAAGCTGAGCAGCTTTCATCTCCCATATTCTGTCACCACAACATTTCTACCTTGGGGTTGGCCAACCATGGACTGAACCTTTAAAACCATGACCCAAATGAACACAAGCAGGAAGTGGAGACCCTGAGGAACCCTTAGCTGGGTGAAGCAGGTTCTTATGTGACCATGGGTTTCCATTCCTCTGTTTTATGCTGAGATTGTCAGCACCTGGATAAGGGCTGTCATTGTCCTGACCATTCATGAGCGCTAAGTCTTGACCTCTCTTCTGGGGAATGCTGATCTCAGTCAGGCTCTCTCCACCTGAAGGGAAGCTGTACAGAAGCTCTTTTTCCATGGACTTTTTAGGAATGTCTGTAGAGAATGAGATATGTGCTTGAGAATTTTCTGGAGGCAATACTCCCCAACTCCTGCCACAGCACCTATGAGACCTTTCCCATTGAAAACTTTTTTTATGTTCATTTATTGGTGCATTGTAATTATACATTTTGATATATGTCAGGGTATGAACTTCATACATGCACACATTGCACATTTAGCCCTCCCTCCAATCCTACCCTTTCCCTCCTCCTACCCTCCCTTTCATGCTCAGATAGTGATTGAGTCTTATAGGTTTGTGTATGTACATCATGTGCTATAGTGTATTTCCCTCCATCCCCCTCCCAACTCCCTCAGTTAGGTCACCTTCTTTGTCCATCTAAAGATTTCTTCTTCTTCCCTTCTAAGTCCCATTCTATCTAGCTCCCACAGATTAGGGGGAACATCTGATTTTTTACTCTTGAGAAGTTCATCTGTTGGCCAAACTGAAGATGATGCTAACAACCCATTCATAAGTTCTTACTATTTGCTAAGTACCTTGCTGAGCATACATTTACATTGACTTGAAAACAATGAAAGTGTTGACTACTTATATGCATACTTTAAGTATTGAACTAGAGAGTTGAACAAAATGTCTTGGAAGCAGTAATTAGGGTGCAATCCATTCCTTTAAGACATGATCAAAACTTGAAGGCATTACACAGAGCCCAAGACCTCTGAATTAAGTTTTGAGAGTAAGGTATCTAGCTGGGAGGGAAATACTGGGATAAACATCCCCACTGGAGGAAAGTTTGAAAAGACAACTCAAGAGTTGCTGGAATATCCAACTAACTTGGAAGGTGTGTCTAGTGTGGCTTGAGAACACAGCTAGTGCAACATAAACCAAAATGGTCACACCATTTCCCAAAACTCTTCCATGGCTCCTTACTATCATTAGGACAAAGTCAATTTTTTTCAGCCTGCCTTAAAAGGCCTTCAAGGTTCTAGTCCCTACTTCTGTCTAGACTCATCTTATGCCTCATTTCTTTCCCTTTCCTGACTTTAGCTACTTCTCAGGCCCACTTTTATTTCTCAAAGGGATTTTGCATTCTCTATGACTTCTAACAGATTTTTCTCTCTACCTGGCATAACCCTCCTCCTCAGTCTTCACTGGTTAATGCTTTCTCATCCTTGAGATTTCAACTTACATATCATTTTCTTGAAAGAACCTTCCTAAGTCCCCAGATTGGGCTAGCATTCTTCTTCCTACCCCTTTTGTAATATACATCATCCATAAATTTATTTTTCAGGGTTTCTGTCCCCACTATATTTTGAAAGAGACTATGCGATATTTATTATTAATCCGTTGTTATGCGGTATTTCCCCTAGCATCCAGTAAGTTTTCAATAGAAGTCACTGAAAAAGAGGGCAAGGCCAAATTGTGAAGGATCTTAAATGCGAGGGTTAGGACATTATCCTACAGGTAACAGGAACCCATTGTAGACTTTTTTTTTTCCCCAAACTAGGAGGAAAGCACTATTGAAGCTGAAGACAAAGGGCTATCACTGTGTGGATGAAGCTGGAATGGACGATGTCTCAGGGCTTCCAGCAAGCAGAGAGTCCCTGACTGTGTTTCTGATTTAAGACGCCATATTAACCAGTCTATACCCAGACCAGAATCCTTTTTTTGTTATTTTGGTTGTTTTTAATGCAGAAAGTGATTCCACTTCAGCATCCCTCCCCTATCCTATTCCCAAATGATGAACAACACAGCCAATCAGCTGACACAGGGATGAAGGAGGAAGAAGAAAAAAACCCTTTCTTCAATCACTTCCCAAATCTCCCCCGTGCTTTGATTTGCTTTCAGAGAACACTTTAACTTAACAAACAATTGCAAACTACCCAGTTGCAAGGTAAAATGAAAAGCCCACAGGCATTAATTATATAGAGAGATATTAAAAAAGAAGCTACTGCTTAATTATTGTTTGCAAATCCTGGTATTTAAATTGACTTATTTGCAAATGTCTGTTTAGAAATTGACTTTGTAATTATACAGTCAGTGCAGGGATGTCTCAGGCCCTGGAGGAGTCTCTAACGAGGAATGATAATGTAACAGCCAGAGTGAGACATTCTGAGCTGCATTTTAATAACTAGAGGTGGTTGGCAGGGGGGCTGAGATGCTTAGTGGAAAATCCCTACACTGGCAAATGAAGGAGCCAGGGTCTCCCTTGATGGGAAGGAATTTCACTGAAAAAGACAGGGGCATGAAGGAAGCATAGAATTCTAAGAACCTGGTAGGTGGTGTTGGAGGCAACTAGGGGAGAGGGCCAGAATATCTGTGTTGTTTGCAAGAATGAGTCTTCCTTTGGAACCAGTTATGGATGAAGATTTAAGAAGGACATCGGCCAACAATCATGCCCTTCCTAAAAGCTTAAATCCAGATATACTGGGGTATTATTATTTGTATGGGTTGAATTGTGTCTCCCCCCAAAGTTCACGTGCTAATGTCTTAACCCCCAGTACTTCAGCTTGTGACATTATTTGGGTATAGAGTCATTATGGTACTATTAGTTAAAATGTTGTCATACTGGATTAGGGTTGACCCTTAATCAAATATGACTGGTTTCCTTATAAAAAGAGGAAATGTGGATATAAGTAGGTACACAGAGGGTAAATGTTATATATGAAGAAGAATACAGCAATCAGGGTAATGACATTAAAAACCAAGAAATGCCAAAGATTGCCAGCAAACCATGAAAACTTAGGGGAAATATATAAAAAAGATTCCTCTTTACATCATAAGGAACCAACCCTGTCAACGCCTTTATCTAAGACTTCTAGCCTCAGAACTGTGAGACAATAAATTTCTCCTTAAGCTACACACTTAGTGGTACTTTGTAACCCTCAGAGACCAATACACCTGGTATATATTACTCTCAATGGCATTTTTTAATTCTATGATGGAACATGAGATGGATGAACTTGGAGTTAACCAGAGGTCCTCTCAAAATACTAGAATATTAGACATGGAAGAGTCCTAACTTGAAAACTATCTAGAATAAGCAATGATTCTCAAACATGGTTCAATTTTGAGGTCAGCTGGGGGGTTTCAAAAATACCAATGCCTATTCTTGTCTTCAGAGATTTTGATTTAATTAATTCGGGGTGCCTCCTGGGCATCAGGCTTTTAAAAGCACCCCAGGAGAATCTAATTTGTAGTCAAGGTTAAGAACCTATCGTCTAGATTTCAGATTACCTCCCCCATTTAACAGGAAAGGAAATTAAGGCTCAGAGAGGTGAAGGATCCCATTGCTAAAAAATAGAAGAAATGAAAGGCAACCCTTGATTTTCAGTTGACTGTTCTTCCCAGGCAGCAGTATTTCTGTCCCCTTGGCTTAATATAGAATACAAGTACTGATATCCCTTTCCTTGGACACCCTCCGGTTCTAGGCAAATAGTGACCTTGCCTACTGATATTAAAGAAAAGTTGTCAATCTCTACATGTGCACAGTGAGGTTAACAGAATTGTTTCACACCTACCTCTATTTCATCACAACTTTATAATGTTAATAGGGCAAGTTCTGCTCTGCCTTTTAAAGATGAGTAAGTAGGTGGGCATGGTGGCGCACACACCTGTAATCCCTGTACTTAGGAAGCTGAGACAGAAGGATCCTAGGTTTGAGGCCAACTTTAGAAATTTAGTGAGGCCCTCTGCCACTGAGTGAGACCCTGTTTCAAAATAAAAAATTAAAAGGCCTGGGGATGTAGCTCAGAGGTAGAACACCCCTGGATTCATTCCCAAGCATCATTAAAATAAAATAGAGATGGGGGTGTAACTCAGAGGTAGAATATCCCTGAATTCAATCACCATTAACACACACATACACACACACACACACACACACACACACACACACACACACACTGAGGAGTAAGTACAAAGAGATGAGACTTGCTCTCAATCCACACTGTTGACTAAAGGCAGAGTCAGAATTCAAACTCAGGCCTTTTTGAAACTCTGCAACTATCCTTTTAACCACTCGCCCAGTGAGAGCTAAGGCAAAGTGTCTTGGTTCAATTTTTGTTCAAAATGTTTCTAATGCCCTTCACCACTTTCTTTCCTCTGAAGAAAATGTGAACAAAAATGTAATTGATTCGCCACATATAAAAAGAGTTAATTTGTTCCCAAAAGATAAAAGCCTTGGACATTTGTTTGAATATGAATTCTCAAGGCTGAGAGTGATG
>PVJS01007428.1:10783-56259 GCA_004027185.1 Glis glis
CATCAACAGATGAATGGATTACAAAACTATGGGATATGTACACAATGGAATTTTATGCAGCCATAAAGAAGAACAAAATGACATCATTTGTAGGGAAATGGAAAGAATTAGAGAACATTATGCTAAGTGAGATTAGTCAGGCACAAAGAGTGAAAAGTCGGATGTCCTCCTTAATATGTGGAAGCTATAGAGGAGGAGATTTAGAAGGGACTCCAAACAAAGAAGGTGAAAGCTTTAGATAAACAAAGAAGATGACCTAACTGAGGGAGTTGGGGGGGGTGGAGGGTAACACACTAAAGCGCAGGAGGTATGCATCCAAACTTATAAAAATCAAATCACTGTGCAAAGCACTAAAGGGAGGGTACGGGGAGGGAACGGGGTGGGACTTGAGGGAGGGCAAATTGGGCAATGTGTGCAGGTATGACTCTTCTAACCTAACAACTATTAAATGTATAAATACAATGCACCAATAAAAAAAAAAAGAGAGTGTGGCCCTCACAATGCCAGACAGGTTGTACCCCAAAGAGAGTCATATTCCCAGTTTCCATCTAAAGACAAGCCTGTTAACCTACTGCAAGATGACCACCCAGATTCTCATGTAACTCATCCCCACTATCACTATACACAGATATCATGTTAGGGCTACTTTAGTCCTATCTGCAGTCCTAGTTGTACCTCAATCCTTTTCTTGCATAGTGGATAGAACCAGGCTTTGTACTTAAATGAATAGAGAGACAAGGTCCACGTCCTGGATCCCTTAGTAACTAATTATGGGGCTGTACAGAAGTCAAGTACTTTGAGTTTTAATTCTTTCATCTAGAAAATGGAAAGAATAATCTATCTCCCTTGTCTAGTGACTAATATTCCATATATATAGGACACTTAGCAATGTCAGCTTAATCTTTTCCCCCAGATGTGCAGCAAAAAACAATGGGGTCAGGGAAGTCAACGTCTGGTCCTGCTTTGGGCCATTAGATTAACTATTGATATTCCCAAACCCTATCTTGTAATTCCACCTTATTTGCTTCTAAGTTTTAAAGTTCACTTCAGCAAACTCTTCTGCACTACATTTTTTTTTCACTAGAAACAAACTTTTGTAAATATTTCTAGTGACATAAATGTTGCCCATGATCCAATCTACCCTGCTAGATTATCACTCAGGACACAATTTCATGTTCTACCTGCCTTTTGTCATACATCCTATTTCCTCCTACTAGAGCTCCCTGATCTTGATAATCTGATTAGATCCAAGTTTTAGTTATTTCCCAAAGAGCAAGAGCATGAATGAGGTAACAGCGATAGTATGAAGACCCCCAAGCTCTTTAGGGAAAAGACTTATCATCAAAGGGCAAAGGGCAAAATGTAGAAGATGGGACTCACATTGTTGAGGTTCAATGCCCAGAGTAACACTCTAGTATCTGTTATTATGTATGGGGAGGCACCCTTGATTTCTTCTGATGGATCCCCCTCCTCCTCCTTAGAAGCCCCTGGACTTACCTCCTTTACTATATTAAACCAACCTGCAGAAAGCAATGAATGTGGTCTGACCCCCAGCAAATGCTAAGTGGAAGTGAGTTTTGTTGGAAATACTAATTTTGATAGCTTGTAGTCTAACTGATTCATTGAAAAATTTCAAACATTTTTAAAGCCAAGCTCATAATTCAGGTGAGCATCCTCAACAATATGCACATATTCTATTTCTGCCTGGCATATAGGCCATAACATTGAGGATTCACTCATGAAATAAAGTCTTAGAAACTGCAATCAATGGGATACATCCTATGTGTCATGCATATTCTGAGTCTTTGTGATGTCCTATACATTGTTATTGCCATTGTTATTTCCAAATATACATTGTTGTTTCCATTTTACAGATGAGAAAACCGAGGCTTAAGGACACTAAGTAAATTATTCAACACAAATGAGCTCATCCAAAATCATGCAGTAAACAAACAATGAAAGTAGAATTTGATTCAGTCCTATGTGATTTCAAAATCTGTGCTCATACCTACTAAATTATATTCTTTAGGAAACCAAACCCTCACCTACCCCCTCTCCACACCCCATTCTGGAAGGAAGAAGATAGGGATTCAGCACTATTACTCATCTATACACATGCAATCTTTCCAATCTTGTTTCCTCATTTGTGAAAGTAGAAGGCTGAACTCATCCAGAAAATGCCTTCAAGCCCCAATGTTTTATTATTCAGATGCAAATACTTCTAGTCAAAGCAAGCAGCTACTGCTGAAGGGAAGGAATTAGCACTCCACAATTAATACCCCATTTCATTAACAATTAGATATGTTAAATGCCATTCAATTTGTTTGCACCATCAAGTCCTGGGAAGGTGTCCATGCCTCTTGTAACTTTCCAATATCTTTCCATCACCAACTGGGTTAATTATCCAGGAAGGCGACAGATTTTAAATCTCAAGCCTTTAATATTCTCCAGCCCTTGGGCCATTGGTGGACCCACATGACCTGATGGATCCAAGTTTCTACTAATCTCCAAATCCAAGTTTGGTATATTTCCTTTGGGGCAGAGGCTATACAAGCCTCCCTGTGAATAGAGAAATTCGATCTTTATAGAACCCAGTTATAGGGTTATTTGTTTCCCTTTCTGCCCCTGACTACCACAGTGATTTTCAGATGACAGGTAGTATAAATTTAGGAAAGAGTATGTTTTCAGACCCATTACAAATATCACCTCCTCACTGTAAAAGAACCATCTCCTGAAATATTAAGACCCCTAGACCTTCATTAAGCCAGCTCTACTAGAAACACAGCCTCGCTCCTGACCTTTGCCCTAGAGGCAGGCTGCTCCAGGAACTAGCTAAACCACTAGTAGATATGAGATAGGATCACGATAAACAACATTGTTGTAGGAATTGGTTAATCACTGATGTTTAACAACAGAATGGTAAAAATAAGCTTGTAAAAATTCCTCCACGTACCTCGCTTTGCCCTACCCCCCCTTTTTCTTCTGCTGTTGTATCTTTAAATACCCTCGTCTCCCCTTGCTGAGGGTCGAGCTCCTCTACTCCTGCGTGAGATACGAGCTCGGCCCCAGTGCACTGGTTTTTTCCAATAAACCTCGTGCGTTTGCAGCAAGTTGGTCTGACATGAGTTTTTGGGGTCGGCGCTGAATCCCAGGACTAGAGCGAGGGGCTTCCCGGGCTCGGGGACCTTTCAACTGAAGGCCTCACTCACCACTATAATCTGAAGTTAAATACCAAGTCTGATCGTAAAATACCAAGTTTGGAAAAAGATAACAATCACAATAATGATAATGCTAACAGGCAGAACAGTAAGAACAACATTCGTTTATGTAGTTACCACACTCCAACCACAGTGCTAAATAGCTTATCCACCTGTCTGCCCTCAATGTTGATTAAAAAAAAAACCCAAAGAAATGGCCAGTATAGTGATCCCCATTTTACTTCTGAGGAAGTTCGTTGGTTTTTTTTATTATACTGTTTATTTATGTAGTATTGGTTATTTTACTGATTCTTGGTCATTTGATGCTATATAACACATTCACCCACAAGTTTACCAGCCTAAAACAATAAATAAGTCCTCTAATAATTTCTAAAGGCCAATCAGGAATTTGGGAGCAGCTTAGGTGGGGAATTCTGGCTCCAAGTTTTCACAAGTTTGTAAAGAAGATGGTGCTCAGGACTGATGGCATCTGAGGGTTTGATTGGGACTAGAAGACTGACTTTGAAATTCAGTCACATGGTTGTTGGCAAATGGCTAACCTTACCACACTGCTCTCTCCTCACAAAGTGGCAATTGTTTTCTCCCACAGTGAGTAAATAAACCAAGAGAAAAGATAGAAGCTGCAGTATCTTTTTGTGACTTAGCCTTGGGAGTGACATACATCCACTTGTGCAGTTTTCTCGTGGTCATGTATACCAACCCTGATGTCATATGGGAGGGATGACATACTGGGAGGTATAGGTCACTGAGGGCTGCCTATCATACAAACTGACATTACAAGACAAATACTGTTTTTTTTTTTTTTTGCAGAACTAGGGATGGAACCCAGGGGCATTCTACCTCTGAGCTACACCCCCAGCCCTATTTTTATTCTTTATTTTGAAACAGGGCCTCACTAAGTTATGGAGGGCTTCACTAAGTAGCTGAGGCTGGATGCAAACCTGCGATCCTCCTGTCTCACCCTCCCAAGTACTGGGATTACAAGCGTGCACCACCACACTTGGCAACAAATACTGTTTGAGTCAGCATTCTCATTGCTGTGACAAGAATACCTGACAGAACAACGTAGAGGAAGATAGATTTATTTGGGGGCTCATGGTTCTGGAAGTTTCAGAGATTTTAGTCCATATTAGGCCAAGTCACACTTGCAGAGCTCAGGGCATGATGATGGGAAGCAGGGAAGGAGAGAATGGAGGCATGGACATGCACGTAGTGCCAGAGACCACACTGCCATGGACCTACCTCCTCCAGCCACTTTCCACCTGTCTACCTTGCCACCCAATATATCCAATAATCCATCAATGGATTTATTCACTGATGAGATTCCCTCATGATTCAATTATTTCACCTCTGAATATTCTGCATTGTAAATACACAAGCTTTTCCTTAGCACCTTCTATACCCAAACCATAACAAGTCCAGTAGCCATAAGGGAGTGAGTTTATAAACTCCAATGATGTTTCACCCATAATACATGCTTTTAATCACATATTTGCTGCCTCCTCTTAAAGGCCTTCTCCTGCAAACCACCTCGCAGGCCTGTCACTGGCAATCAGGGTTTGATTAGAGAAGCTGAATCACTAGGAGTGATATAGAATCAAGGATTTATTATAGCGAGTTGGCCTTATAGAGTTCTGGATGCTGGTTAAACTATCTGTATATGGCAATTTTTTGGAATATGGTTTTATGGCCTGAAGTCTGCATGGCAGGCACTCACGAAAGAGAGGGATATGAAGTGGAGGAAAGGAAGACAAACTGGAGCCTCGGAAGGCAAACAGGAATGCACAGATGAAATGGAACCTGTTTGGGGCTGTGGATATGTCCAAGCATCCCAGTCTGATGGGCTGTGTAGGTAGCTTGCAGAAGTAGGTGCCTATTATGGTCAGATATAGAATGTCACCTGAAGGGCTCAGGGTTGATATGATTAAGTCATGAGGGGATCAACAAACTTATCTGGGTGTTAACCTAGGCCAATGGGCTGTGGCTGGAGAAGGTGGGTCCCTGGAGGTGTGGTTTTAGGGACTGTGTTTGTATCTTTGAATCCCCTTGCTTGCTGTCTCCCTGGTTCTGGCCTCTGTGATGCGAGGCGCAGAGCCTGTGTGCTCTCCCTTTCTCTGCTTCCCACCACCATGACCTGACATCCATAGACCCCAGCCTCACATGGACTGAAGCCGGAATCTCCAGGAAACATGAGCAAATAAATCTTCCTAGGTTGCAATGTGTACATATGAGATTATACCAACATCATTCTCAGTGCTACATGTGGGGGGGGGGAGGCAAGAGGGAGGGACACCAAGAGCTGTGTGCATGTATGTTAACACGAAACTGATACTCATTGTGATGTGAGACTACAATGCACCAATAAAAACATTAAAAAACCTCTTTGACCAGATGGCTTCTCTGATGAATTCTATCAAACTTTGTACAATGCAATAAAACCAATTCTTTACCAAAAAAAATTAAAATAAATAAATAAATCTTCCTTCTGTTAAGTTGTGTGGTCAGCTCTTTGTGGTTATATCAGTGAATATGTTGACCAAGACAGTGCCCTTTTTCATGGGAAGCTTGAGAAGTGTAAGGAGGACATCTGGTCAGAACTGAAGGCGCTACTGGGCTGTTGCTGCCTCATGTCCCAAGGTAAAGTAGGAGATAGCAATATGGTGACCTGCGGCAGCCCTTGCTTTCCTGCACAGACCTTCTCTATGTCTCAAAAGAATATGGTTGCTCCTTCACTTTCCCCTTTCAAATAGTATATAAAATATCCTTGTGGCTCACAGTAATCCTGGATTATGCAGGGCAGAGAGCCCTTGGAAGTCAGTACCTGCTGGACTAAATCGATACAATGCAAACCTACTATACCATTTCTTCTGTTGTTTTCTCGTGTCTTATATTTATCATATTTTTCATTTCTTTTTTTTTTTTTTTTTGCGGTACCGGGGATTGAACACAGGGGCATTCTACTTCCGCGCTACATCCCCGGCCCTATTTTTTATACTTTATTTTGAAACCGGGTCTCACGAAGTTGCGGAGGGCCTCACTAAGGAAAGAGAGGGAGAGAGAGAGAGAGAGAGAGAGAGAGAGAGACATGGAGAGAGAGAGTGAGAGAGCTGAGGCTGGCCGTGAATCCGGATACTCCGGTCTCCGCCTCCCAAAGTACTGGGATTACAAGCGTGAACCACCACGCCCGGCTCATATTTTCATTTCTGTAGTAGCATCTACCAACCCATAAATACTCTGCACCCATATACACACACCATAATCTAACAAGACTATAGGCACATCAGGCCTCTGGATGCCTACATGCTTGTGTGTGTGTGTGTGTGTTTGTTTCTGGCTGAAATGTCTTACCCCAACAAGGGGCAGCTCTATGGGCAAGAGATGTGTATAAAGCCCCTGTGCTCAGAAAATCCTTAGTTTCATTTAATTTCTATTCTATCATTGCCTTGTACTTCCTAATAATGTTTAAGAGACCCCACATCGTGATTTTTGCACTAGGATGAGCCCTGTGAACTAAAGGCCTGATATTGTCCCAATTTAAGTCCCCATCCTTCTGGCAGACTTTTTCTTCAAAAGCAAATTCAAATACCACTTGCTTTGGGAAAGTCAACAGTCAACTAATCAACAACTTTGCCCTCCTAAAAGAACACACACACAGACACACACACACACACACACACACACACACACACACACTTGAAAAATATCCTTCCTCTGGAACTACTTCTGTGTAATTTCTAACCACCATTTATACTTACCACAATGGTTGGCCACTGTTTATTTTTCCAACCTACCCTAAGTTCTTGAAGGAACTCATCTATGTGTCCCTGTGCCCAGCATAGTGATTATCATATTTGAGACCTTTGATAAACACCAGGTGAGGTGAATACTTGACAGCATCTTTGTCAACTCACTTTCCAGCCTTTGCATTAACATCTTCATTGACAGCTATATCATTACTTCAAGGAGCCAATGTTGGAAAACTTTGAACACCTGTGATTGCTAGAAAATTCTTTCTTGTAAAAGAATTTAATTTAATCTATATTTTTCTATAGATTCCACATACTTATCATAATTTTGTTCATTGAATATAGACAAAATGAGTCTGTTCTTTTTTCTAATGATAGTCCTTCAGGTGTGTGAAAGCAGAATTCACATTCTGCCGAGCTTATATTTGCAAATGTAAATATCTCTGTGGTCTGGATCCATGTCTAACACGTCTCTATGTTATCCTCAGGACCTAAGATGCCTTAGGTAGGAGATCTAACTGTCCTGCTCTGGGGCAGCTGGAATGACTTTGCTTCCCCCTATGATTTGCTTATCTTTTGATAGACTACTCTGGGCAAGTTTTCATGGTGATAGAGAAGGCATAAAAAAGTTAGCAAGCCCACCAAGCAAGTACTTCCTTACTCTGCTGTGTCACATCCACTGACCTCACATTGGCAGGTAAAGTCACAAACTATATTGGTCATTTGTTTGTTTGTTTGTTTGTTATGCAGCTGAAGGGTTTCCCTGGGACAGAAAAGTTCCCAGAAGATGGACTCTCTGATGCTAAAACCAGGACAGTTGATTGCTTGGGGTATAAATTTGAGAGGCAAAGAATTGGGACAACTAACATAATCAATCTACTGCTGATGGTCTATGGGCTGTGTGCTTTTCCTATCACCCCTAAACCAGTATTTAGATCACATCAGTGCATGTCGTCTTCATTTTTTCCAGTCTCAAACTAAAAGGATACCAGCCATGTCCACAGAAAAATGAAAGGCATACTGCAGACGAACACAGTGGGCTTTTGTTTATTTTTAAAATTCTCATACAACTATATTTCAGGTTGATAGTAGAGTTCACTTGGTCGGCTCTTCCCTGGAGTATTCCCCAAACAAGCCCACGTACTTTCCAATTAAACCAGGTGAAGCTGGCCCTGACCTGTGGCCGAAGTGTCCATGCAATGCCAAAACAACGGGATGAAAAATGTGAACTGCAAGGAGCACAGTTTGCCATTTCTGTTTGCATTTTCTCCACGATTCCCAGAAATTTTTGGCAAGTATTTTTCTTCGATTAGCTCAAACCCACATGTGCTGGTCAGAGCTCCCATCAAGTGCTGCTACCTACCTCTCCCATGTCATTCCCTTGTTCTCTCCATTGGCACTCTGCTTCCAACAGGGAGTGATGCCTTCACTCAAATATTCAGTCATCATCCTTTTATTGAGAACCTCTTCTTGGCTGGATACTGTGCTAGGCCCAGGGAATATGAGGGTGAAGAGGTCTAAATAGGTGATTTTAAATAAGCTAATGGTAGAGAGATGGAGTTCTAAAAAAATAACTAGTGCCAATGTTTTTTTAGAGGACAAATGGAAAATGAACTATCATAGAAATACGAGTAAGGTAAATGTGAAGGAGAGAACTAGTCTCCATGCCCAGACAACTCAAGGAAGATTTCAGAGTTAAAGTGCCCTTGGACTAGTCCTTGAGGGATGACTAGAAGTTCACTTGCAATAGGGTAAAACAGTGAAGAACTTGGACTTTGGAGTCAGACAGGGTTTGAAATGATAATCACCTACTTGCTTATCTGTGTGACCTTGGGCAAGTTAATTAACTTCCTATTTTTCTGAATTTCAATTTTCTCATAAATAAAATGGTCTTTTAAGAATTAAACAAGATGAAATTATGTGTGTGGGTGTACATAAGTACACCCACATATAGTACTTAGCACTGTGCTTCTCAGAGAGAAATCACTCAAAGCATAGCTATTACCATTATAATTATTTCTGAGAGAGAAGTGGCAAGAGTGGTTCCAGCAGAACAACCCAGAGAGAGAGAGAACAGTAAGTTTAGGAGTGTGGAAAAGCATGACATGCTCTTTGAATTAAAAGGCAAAAGTCTGATTAGGGCATTGACTCTTATGTTTTGAGATGGAAATAACAGAAAGCCTAATAGATTGTTAAGAAAATTAAGTTGAGAGGAGAGGTGACAGATGAGAAGGAAAGAGTTTAAAATCTGTCTCAAAGGATCCTGTATGCAATTGAATGGGGTGGCTCAGTAGGCAGTACTGAGGAGTCAACTTAATGTCCTAAGAAGATCCTCTAGAATGGAAGATTCGTAAATGCAAGGGCTGCATCTGGTTTACCACTTCTTGTAGGGCTCCTTTATCGTTTTTGAGGCTTCCCCAAATATATGCAGAATGAACAGTCAATGAGTTATGGTGGCCTCTGGAAAGCCAGTTAAGCCTAGAGCATAATATGACAGTACAGGTGAAGAGTACCAACCACTTGGCCCATGCTAGTAGTAGCAGGAAGCAGGAATGTGTTAAGAAAAAGGAGGAGGAGGCACAACAGTCAGGGTTTGGCCACTGACTGGTCGTGGATGGTGGAAAGAAGGGCAACAGGCAGAGTGATCCACACTCTAGCACAGATCTCCAGGCAAAATCCCACAGAAATGGGAATTATGGTGAATCACCCCTTTTTTTGTGGGTTCAGTAAGAAATTTTTGACACCGTTGTGTGCAACAATGTTATGGAATCAAATAAGATTATAGACTTGCAAATGCTTTTTAAATTGTAAAATGACTATAAGGGGGGGAAGTTACTCATTCACAGACAGTTTAATAACCTACTGTATGTTAGGCACAACTCTAGCTCCTGGGGATTTGGCATTAAGCAATGTCTCATCCCTCAAGGAGTTTACATTCTACTATAATAAGAACCTCTCCAATTCTAAATTAGCCAAGAGTTGCTCATCCTCTCCCATCAATAATAGCTAATATAGATTGAACCCTTTCATTATGCTAAGTGTGTTATAAATAGAATATTATTTAATGGTGGAAGAACACATAAGAAAAGCACATCATTTCCATGTTGAACATGAGAAATCTAAGCCTTCAAATATTTAAGGTGCAGACAGGCACAGTGGCGCACTCCTGAAATCCTAGTACTAGGGAAGCTAAGACATGAGGATCGCAGGTTTGAGGCTAGCCTCAGCAACTTAGCAAGACTCTTAACAACTTGGTGAGACTCTGTTTGAAAAATTGAAAAAGGCAAAAAAGGCTGGAAGTATAGCTTGGAAATAGAATGTCCTTGGGTTCAATCTGCAGTACCAAAATAAATAAATAAATACATAAATAAATAAATATTTTAGTTGAATTTCAGGGTTGACTTAGGTAAAACTAAATTTGAAATTGGGTGGCAAAGTTTCATGATAGACTTTTGCTTGGGGGTTATGAAGATCTTATGTAATATGGCAAGACATCAATATTATAAATGCATATTTGAAAGTTAACATAAAAGCTTTATATTATCATGATACTACAATATATAAATCCAAAGCCCCATCATTTCCCTCAGTGTGGAAGTTGGGGAGGGGAGCCTGGGTTTAAAAGACTATAAAACTCTTGCCTAGAAAAGAGAGTGACAGTGATTTCATAAGGCCCCCTTCCCAGTCAAGAACCTCAGTCATCTACATTTTCAACCTAAAACTATTAGAAACAACATCTCAACAACCCCATGAAGTTAAATACCCTTGTTAAAGTGATCACATATTTCCAGTTAAATAATAGCTGTGGGAGAGGGTAATTAGCAGATGCGGTCAGGAGAGAAAAAGATATGTTTTCAGATGAGATTGGAAATGAGATGGAGAGTCAATGAGGCAGAAATATACAAGACACTTTTTTCCCCCTGAAGTTTCTTGAATTCTGTTACTAATGATACCTTAAGTTTCCGAGGACTCCGACCGGAAAAGATATCATGATCAAGGAGGTTCAAGGAGATTGACACGAAGTCCGACCACATCTGATTTCTGCCTGGTTCTTTCTAAATGGCATCATTATTACTCCATTCTTGTTACATTTTTCTATCAATTAAACAGAGATGGAATCAGTCATGTTCCGGTACCTAATCCAAAGGGAAAAAGATCTGCATCTAAGGAGAAGGAAGTCATTAACCCAGGAACATCAAACAAGGCATTCAGCTCAAAGTATGTTCCCTAATTCCTGTCAGTATGTTCAAATTCCACCACTACATTTTGATAGGTTTTGGTCTTTTATTCTGGTTGTAGAGATGCAAATAACTATTTTTTTTTTTACTTTCTCAGGATCCACTGTACTTTTAGTTAAGAAAGGCACAAGAGGGTAGTAGACATCTCTGTGGGTAAGTGAAGGAGGAAAATAGGGCTTTGTGTTTACATGAGCTTGAGTTAAAATATTGGCCCCTCATTCACTAACTGCTATGGTATGGATATGGTTTGAGTGTGTCCACCCAAAGTTCACATGTTAGAAACTTGTTCCCAGCACAGTGTGGCCTGGTGGGAGTCAATAAGGTCATTGGAAAACTGACTGCAAACAGAATTGAGGTAATTCCTATGGAGCCCTGAGTTAATATTAGGAATACCATATTGTTATAAAAGAGTGGCTTCCTGTCTCTTCATGTGGTTTCTCATGGTGATACATGCATTCACTATGATGTGTTCACCATGAGGTATTGTAGCGAGGAGGACCCTAGCCAGAGCTAGCAACCTGCTGATTGGACTGTCAATTCCCCCAAATGGTAAGCTAACTCAACCTCTTTCTTTACAAAATTCCTGACCTTGGGTATTTGTGGTAGCGATGGAAAACTGACTAATACCCTTGTCCACCTCACCCAGCAATTTTTTAGGAATCCAAGAACACCTCATAAAAACTCAATAAATATTTATTAGAAAATGAACATGTGACCCTGGGCAGTTCTTTTTCTTTCTCACTTTCATTCTCACTCACTCTTGTGTACTCTCTCCCTCCTCATGACAAAAACCCAACAGTAATGGAATTTGAAGCATCAAATGAAGTAACATGGGCAATTCTGACCCAGATCCTGATCCAAAATAAGTTCGAAATAATTACATTTCACCTCCTCTAAAAATTAAAATTCAAGTCCTAACTATACTGCATACTAGCTCTGCCTTTGACCAGATTAATCACTTTCTGAGACATGGTTTCATCATTGATACAAAGAGAGGGATAAAGATCTGTTTCATACACCTCTCACACTCGCTCTGAAGATTTCAAGAGCTTATGAATTGAATACAACAGTGAAGTGTTGTTTAAATGTTTATTATCATGATCCCTGTGGTGATTGTCTAGATTGGGTCAAATTCTAACTGGAGATACATCTTTCTGTGGTTTGGGGCACATCTCCTGTGTCCATGGCAATATAAGAATCATCATTTTAAGAATATCATTATGCTTTCATTGACTATGTCTACCTCCAAGAAGCCAGATGCTTTCCGGTGCATCTAATTACATGAAGCAAAAGATCCTAAAGGAATTTATGTGGCCTCAAGGAGCATTATTAATGGGGGTCCCTTCTAAGGATGTAATTTTGAAAGCAATTTTCCATGAAATTGCTGAATGTGTGTATCCATAAAAATGTGAGTCCATTTGGTACGGTTTTCATTTAGCCCAATGATTGCACTAATGACATTTCTCAATAGATATTTTGGTTAAACCAGAAAAAAGGACACATTTGTTACACATGTCTAGAAAATGGACTTCAAACTGGGTTGTCAGATAAACATGTCTATGGCAGCTTCCATAATTCTTTTCCTCTTTACCTTCACTGATACATCACTATAATGGGTTTTATAACTGAGATGGGAGAGGTCTTGGTCTCTGAGTTGTCTCCAGTTAGAGCTGAATTATACCTCCACCAAAGGAATTGCATTTCACCCCATTTTGTGACCTGACAGACTAACATAGTAAGTGGTTTAAAAGATGGATGTTGGAACTAGGCGGACCGAGTTTTGAATCCTGGATCTGCTCTACACAGCAGATTTCACTAAGTTTTATTTTCCATCCCTATAAAGGAAGATAGCAGTATCAATCTCCAAAGGTCTCCTAAGGTTGTCAGAATGAAAATAAAAAAGCTATAAGTACAGGCAAAGTACTTAATACAATGTCTGCTATATAATGCACTCGTTAAATGATAATGTATGTGACATCTTCCTAACATGTCGATGCCAAATAGAACCAAAATATCTGTGGGTCTGTATGTGTGTGCTCATACATGCACACTCATGGGTGTGTAAACTTTTCACTCCAAAATGTTTATGCAATGGGTTCAAATGGGTCCAAAGTTACATAAAAAATTAAGCAGTAATTCTAGAAGCAGAATGAGTTTCGAGGGACCTTAGAGATATGTCAACCCACTCTCTCGTATTCTGACGTAAGAAACTGAATTCAGAGAGGATAATTGACTTGCTGTAGCTAGTGGAAGTGACAAGACTACATTAGTAGGCATCACCTCACTAAAACATCCCTTTTCCCAGAGTATCCCACAGCCCTTTTCTCTCCTTGTCTCCCTTCAGCTTATCTTCCCTCCATACACTAACTATCAGGCTTCCCTTTTATACATGAAACCTACATGCACCCAAACCATGTGTCTCTTCTATTTTCTCCCAAGAAAGCAAAGAGAGTATACAAAGAGAAACTGTTACAGAAAGTCAAAATGCCACTCTCCTTTTGCAACATTACTGTTTGTGTGTGCCTGTGCACACATGTGTAAACTTGTCTTTCAATTATGTAGCTTTAGGACATCATCAGCTACTGGCATGTTTCCAAGCCCGTTGGGGATCCTCAAAGGTGCCACCATCAGTGTTGACCTTGATGGTGTGACGATCCTCTATATCCTGGGTATTCAAAGTCAATTTCCTGCTCTGATCTTACTGACAACTAAGTTCGCTTGGCCTCAGTCAAAAATCACCATAGCTATAATAGCATTGTTGATTCCCATAGGGTGGTCTCTTACACCAACACATCTTTCCAAGCCAGTGTACACATTTATGAGTACTTCTCATCTCCAGATGATTGCAAAGTAGACCATTCTACTTACGTCTTCCAAAGTAGATAATTCTACCTATGTCATTCTACTTATGTCTTCTCCTTTACCCTTCAAAAATAGGCAGGCCTATCTTTCCAGCAGAAAACCAATCATGTGCTTTGCCTCCACCTCTTCTCCATTTATTTCTTCTACCTCAGCAAACATGGCTTATGCCTCATTCTCTTCCCCGATATTGCAATCTCTCCAAGACACCAATGAGTTCCCATTGATGAAAGCCATTACTTTTGATCTTCTTTAATTATTTTGCCCTTTAGAGTATCTCACACTGTTGTTGATCAGTCAAACTCCACTGATCTCTAAATTTGAGCCTTAGATGGGGGGGAAAGTGCTCAGAAAAGAAAAGGAAAAAGGAACAATGAGAAATTAGTGGTGTGACTTTCCAAGAAGACTGGCAAGGAAACATGTCTGCTGTTGATGCATTGCAGACTGGCTAAATGATTCTTAAATTTAAACATGAACTCTTCAGCTTCATAGTCACTTTCCATTATCCAGGAACATCTCACAAATCTGGTGGTATCCCCCCCTCTCAGGGTTTAATCTTCTCCCAGGCATTTTAATATTCACTCTCAAATTCTAGGGTCTTTTGCTGTAGTAACAATACAGCATCATAGAGTCTGGATCTTGTCAGTTGAGTATTATTTGCTTATTTAATAGTATTTTATGTTTTATCCTTATATAATTTATATCAAAGTTTTTTCTCTTGTTGGGTTTTGTTGCTAAGGAATTCTAGCATCAGCTTTTAACTGCTTTGTTTGGACTTGAACCCCTGAGTTTTAGACTACATCACACGGCCTTGACCAAACCATTTAAGTGTCCATAGCTCTTAATTCCTGCTATGTGTAAAATGGGATGAAGTCATTGGTTTTCAAAGTTCTTAAAAAACAGATTTGTTCATTGAGATTTTACAGACCTTTTTATTTCAATTCCAAATTTTATCTCTTTGATTAGAGAATATAGCCAGTATAATGTGTTTCTGTTTGGAATTTGCTGAAATTTTATTTGGCCTCTATACATCTATATTGTGAGATGAAGACAAAATCATAAATGTATCTTTTTGATATATTGTTAAGTTTATTACTATGAAATATTCTTTTCTCTCTTATAAAACTTTTATCCCTAAATTTCAGTTAATCTGATATGAAGCTTTTGTTTGGTTTATATGTCCTGGCATATGTTTTTCTCTTGTATTTTGAGAGAAATATTTTTAGAAAGTAACATATTACTAGCTTTCTTATTATTTTTGTTGTTTACCTACTTTCTTTTTTTGCTTTAGTCTCCTTTCCTGCTTCTGATAAACTGATAAAGTTTTATTTCTATTTCTTTATCTTATAGTTTGAAAATTACATACAGTTGGCCTTCTCTATCTGTGGGTTCCACCTCCTTGGGTTTAGCACACCATGGATTGAAAATATTCAGAAAAAAGTTTCATCTTACGGAACATGTACAGACTTTTTTCTTCTTATTATTCCCTGAACAATTCAATGTAGCAACTATTTCCATAGCATTTACACCATCTTAGGTATTAAAATTAATCGAGAAATGATTTAAAGTCTATGGGAGGAGATATAGGTGATATGCAAATACTATGCCATTTTATACAAGGGGATTTGAGCATTTGTGGATTTAGTATCTGTGAAGGAAGGAGAGCCCTGGGAGCAATTTCCCCAGGGATTCTAAGAAAGGACTATATTTGGTTTCTATTATTTTAGTGGTTTCCTTTAATTGTTGCTGAAAATTTTATTTCTTAATTTTTTTCCTAACAAGAGCTAAGATTAATCAGTATCTATAACCCCTACCAACTCAAGACACAAAATTTAATTATGTTCTTTTCTCCGACTCTCATCAGCTGGTTGGTAGCATTGGAATTTTAATTCTTGCCTGCTACAGAAAAAAAGTATATATGTATGTATTTCATGTCTTATCTAGACACTAATGTTCTATTTTATTTACTCACAACTATTTATTACCTATCATTACTTTCTTCTGTATCCATTTTTCTTTAAATATATTCTCTAAGTATTTATTAGAAATAAATTTGCTGATAATTTTTAAGTCCTTATCTGTCTGTAAATATTGTTGTTTCTTTCTCATATTCAAGTTATAATTTAGCTGGACATAGAATTCTTATTCTGCATTTATTTTGTGACATATTCACAACTTCAGGGAACTAAGGTATAGAGGAGGCCATTATTCTGCTTATCATACCTGTATATCTTTGTTCTGTGTTTCTTAGCCTGTTTTACACTTTCCATATCTTTATACCTTTTGATGTTATGGTAGCTTTGGTTTGCAAGAGATCAGATGTTTGTGGTGGAGTTGAGTCTAAATCTTGAGGAGTAAGACTTCTGAGGTTAAAAGTTAAAAGGGAGCAGCACTTTGGGTGGATGGGTGGGGGAGCTATCAGAATACTGTCTTTACCTGACAGTCCCTGCGAGCCTGAAAATAAACTCTGGAGCAAGGATTGCTCATGAGAGATGACCCACATTACAAGTGTCCTGCTTGGTCATTGGCTGGAAAATAAGTGGATGCTTATGAAGCCAATAACTAGAGACAGTCATCTAAGCAGATCCATAGAGCTAAACTATGAGTTCTTTCTTGAAGAAGACCTAGTGATGAATCTCCTATAACAGAGAGATAAATTTGGGGACATTTTTTACAACTTGATCTTTTGGATCATCAATTTTCCTTGACACTATCTACTCATCTATCTCTTGTGTGATTCTTCCCATCATTATTATTATTCCCATTATATAATCATCTCAATTTCATTACTAATATCTCCTGGTCTTTTTTTCCTTTTCTTTCTTTCTCTTTTTTTTGGGAGAGGTACTGGGGATTAAACACTAGAGTATTCTACCCCTGAACTACACTTTAGCCTGATTTTATATTTTATTTTGAAACAGAGTCTCAGTAAGTTGATGAGCCTGGCCTCAAACCTGCAATCCTCTTGTCTCGGCCTCCTAAGTACTGGGATTACAGGTGTGTGCCACCACACCTGGTTTCCTGCTCCTTCTTTTATACAATCTCTTGGTTTTGGTTTTGCTTTATGGAAGCCCCACCTTTCTAATTCGCTGAGAATGTGAACTCTGCTTAATGTAAATTTATTTTTCTGCTTTTCCTATGTCATCTCTCTCTCTTTGTTATCGCCTGTTAATTGTGCTAATCTTCACATATCTTGAAATGCATACCCATGAGCTTTTGTTTACCGTTGTGTTTAACTTTAAGGCCATCAGATGACTTTGTTTTTAAGGGTGGAAGCTCCTATTTAGGTCTTTCTGTTGCTCTGTCTAGTAAAATGAAGAAATGGGTGGGATGGGACAGCAGGAGAAAAATTTCTTCCGCTGACCTCTCCAGAGTGTCTGGCCACTCAGGTTTTTCCTTACTTCCCACCTTGAGATGGACCCTCTGATCAACTGCTCATCCTAAAGGCCTTGAGTGGGGATGGTTCACAGAGCCCAGCTATCCCTCAATCTCCTCTTGCTCTTGAGTATGTGGCATTCACACTCAGGGGTAGGAAATGCTCATGGTGCTGCATTGTGCCTACTAGTGCTGCACATATTTACAAATCTCTGGAACTTCTGCTTCTTGGATCAAGTTTTTACCCCCTCTCAGTCTCTCTTATACCCTCTCAGCCTTCATTTTAAATATAACTCTGTCCTTAATTAAAACACTATTTTTGGACATTGCAGGTGTTACAGGCCACAGAGATAGTGCAAGGAATCCAAAGACCACGTTGAGCATCGGTCCCAGCTTAATAAAATTGTATTTTTCCCCAATAGAAGCATGCTGCTGCTCTTATTGAAGTGAAGGAAGGGAATCCAGAGCCTTTATCCCCAATATCCCTTTGCAACTCTCCTATGTCTCCATGGAGCAAACACAGTATTAAAAATCCTTGGATTGGCTAATGTTCCAGGTCAAATTTACTCATATATCTTATGATTGCAAGGTTCAGGAGTCACAGAATTATCTGTGGGAACTCTGAAAGCTCAGGGGGAAGGTGAATAGGATTTTCTCTTCTTGTCTCCTATTCCACAGACCGACTGTGAGAGGTCAGGAATATTATACAAAGACAAAACATCCTGCCCTCATTTCGCTTAACATTTCAGGGCATCTTCCTCCACATCTATCAGGGAACATCTATCTTTCCACGTTCAATTTCTCTGCCATTTCATTTCATTATTGATCATCATCGCGGTGGTAATTGGCAATAGATCAAGGGGAATGCAGAGACAAGCGAGTCATGAATATCAATTGTTTATGTAATCCACATCGGATAAACTGCTTTAGAAATGCCTGGGCCACTTGTAGAAGCTTGGCAACTTTTTCTTTTTTTCTCATTTTGGCAAAAAAGTATTAAGTCAGATCTAATTTCACCTTTTTTTTTTTTGGTGACTGTTTCACACCTTTTTGTTTCAAAAGTTGAGTCTGAAAGAACTCAAAAATATCAATTGCACTGTTAGAAATTTCTGGTTAAAAAAAGCCCCTATGGTGTTTCGGGGGGGGTGAGAAAGAATCATAAGGGTAGGCGGGTGAGAAAGAGTCACAAAATTTGAAAGAGAAGAAATTCTAAGTACCATTAACCTTACTCATTTAACCTGGAGTTACAGGAAGACAGTTTTCCTCCAGATGTTCAGTGAAATTCACAGCATGTGGACAGAAAGAAATTTGGCTGGGCTGAGGCACTAGCTCAGTGGTATAGTGCTTACCTACCATGTGCAAAGCTCTGGATTCACTCCTTAGCAACACACACACACACACACACACACACACACACACACTGATGCTATCCAAAATAATACTTTATAAGGGGGCAGATCACCTGATTCTGCTCCTCGGAGCATCTACATTTTGTCCACAGTGATTATGTTGAGTTTGGTCTAGTGAGATATCAATCTATAACAGCATTTCCCACTGTGTGGTCTACAGAACAGTTGTCTTATGAGCTACACCATGAAAAAAATACCCTGCAGTCAAACAAATTTGGGGAAATAAACCACATTATTATCCTCCTCTGGGAGATTTCTTGTGCATATTATCATAGTAAGCAGTTTAATTATACAAGCCTAATAGTTTCTATTTATTAGAGCAAACTTTTTGTTATAGTTATTTGACACCTACTGATGTGCACAGGTGGCACATTATGGTGTTTAAGAGCAGGTGCCATAGAGAGAGAAGAACCTGAATTCAAATCCTGGTTCTGCTACCCAACCATTTAATCTTTCTTGGCTTCACACTGTCTCGATAAAACAAAAACAGTAACAGCCAATGTGCAAGGGGCTCTGAAAATGATAGTTATATGAGGATTCAAAGACTATGGAAAACATTAACAATAGTAATAGAAATTCAACAAAAATAAAGACCCAGAAACTTAGAGAGTTATGAACACATGAACACATAGGTATCTCATTCTCCCCTCAGGTAATCCTGGAAAGATGGTAGAATGAGAATGGAGACCCAAATAAAACTTATCTGGAGGGAAAGATTTTTGTCATTGTTATTATTATTATTATTATTATTAGTAGTAGTAGTAGTAGTAGTAGTACTGGAGGTTGAACCCAGAAGCATTCTACCTCTGAGCTACAACCCCAGTCCTAATTGTTTTATTATTTTTTTAAACAGAACACACTAAGTTCCGGAAGAACCTCACTAAGTTGCTGGGGCTGGCCTTCAACCTAGGATCATCCTGTCTCAGCCTCCCAAGTACTGGGATTACAAACATGTGCCACCACACCTACCTCTTTTGTGTGTGTGTGTGTGTGTGTGTGTGTGTGTGTGTGTGTGGTACTGGGGATTGAACCCAGAGGCATTTTACCTTTGAGCTACACCCTCAGCCCAATTTTATTTCTTATTTGGAAACAGGGTCTCACTAGGTTGATGAGAATCTCACTACTTGCTGAGGCTGTCCTCGAACCTGTGATCCTCCTGTTTCAGCCTCCCAAGTACTGGGATTACAAGGGTGCACCACCATGACCGGCTACACCTACATCTTAAGTATTTCTTAAAGTCACTTTTCATTATTGTTCCTTCAGTGGAACCATCAGTACCCAACATTCCTTCTACCAATGTCTTATGATGCTTTCTGTTTCCTTTTTACCACTTCCTTTTATACCTACCTCAACAAGGGAGTTGTTTTCTATAACCCACATGTCCTTCTCACCCCACCGTCTCTTTGGCAGTGATGAACTCTTAATGTCCTCAAAGATAACTGCTGCTCAGTGTAGCTGATGAGGTCCCAGAGGAGCCTGGAGGAAGACACTTTTTTGCCATAAGTTGAACCTCGGGTCAAATTTGAATTGAAGGTTTCTAGCAGCTATGTTTTAACAGAAGAGCTGACCCTAGCAGGAGGTGGTAGCTTTGAATTTTCCTGCTACTTTCTATTTTTTTATTATGGTATCTAGTAAAAAAATAAAATGAAGAAACAAAACACTCAAATGCATTGGGAAGCTGGTCCTATAACTCTAGCATGGGTGCTCAGGTTTTGGATATTAAACTAGTTAGTCATGATTCATAATTCAGAAAAAGACGGGGTTGTACAGTGATAGAACCCAAATGCTTTGATGCTCAAGACTGGAATCTACTTATGGTTTACACAATTCAATTGGATTTATGGGCGTGACTCTCCTTATCTATAAAATTAAAGAAAATGGTAACTAACTCTTAAGATCACTAAGATTAAATGAAATTATGCAGAACAACATTCAGAATATTTGTTATTCTGTTGTTTTAGGAGATTGTTAAGAGTTCAGGAAATACGGAATTTTTGCATGACTGCTATCCCAAAATGGGATTTTTTTCTAACCATGGGGATTATCTATCCAAGTATTAATGCATTCTCTCTTAAAAGAAGTTGGGGACTTCCTTACAGATATTATGATCCAAAGTCAGAAATGTTTGATCAAAAAAACCCAAATCTTACCTGATCTAAACAGACCTTAACATTCCAGAGACTATTAGCTACTGAGCATTTGTTTCTGAGCTGAAGTTACAGAAGAATTCTAACACTCAAGAACTCATTCTGCTAAAAGGATGATTTAGGGGATCCCTACAAGAATTTCACAGGAAGTAGTGCTGGTTCTAATCTAGATCTCCTGAGCCCACTCTATTTTCAAGTACATGGGAGAAACACCATAACTCGGCTTGGGTCATAGATTCCAAATTAATGGAGCCAAAGCCCTACTCATTAATTTTCTCTTTGGTTGTGTCTAAACAGTTATTTCACAACAATAAGTATTTTATACCAAACAACTATTTTCATTTTGATTTATATCTACCTGCTATATTTCATTTGTTTCTTATGGTTTTAATGCATCTTTATGTCCTTTATATTTTTAAAGTACTAATTTTATAGTGTATATCATATGGTTATATTAATTAAAATGGTAACAGATCTATATCAGCTGTTAGTTACATCTGCTACTTCTTGCTCATGGTGAAATGTGTCTTTTTATGTTTTGGGATCTGAGGCAGTAAGTTCACTTTCCTGTAGAGCCACAGAGAATAATTGTGTTGGAATTTTCTAGGTACTCAAAAGGAACCACACATCTGAGTTTATTTGTATGTTAAAAGCAAAACTTATGGCTTCACAAAACATAAGGGTAATTTAAATTCAAGCCATATATCCAAAAGTGAAACAGGATTATTATTTTAGTTTCACAGATTCTTGTAGAATTTTTTTCATCTAGAGTCTGGAGAGGAATGAACATGTTTTCTTGAATTTGTACTATACTGAAGGATGTCTTTATATTCCCCTTTAATGAGCCCTAGAACCAATTCTCATCTTCACCTCTAGTGAGACCACGGTTATGTCTTCTGTCTCTGAATATGTGTTGAACACTTTAGTTCCTAGTTTACGGGGCCACCCTCACCCCCATCACAGTGTTAGCTCATATACTTCTATTTTTATTTATGCACTGTGAGATTTCCCTTTTGCTCCATCTAGCTGGGTTATGCATTTAAAAGAACATTTGCCTCTTTTTGTTGATGATGTCAAAGTGTTTATTGTAAGGGGGTGCTATGGGTTGAAAGTTTGTGTCTCCCCAAAACTCTCATGTTGAATCCTAACTACCATGATGATGGTATCAGGAAGTGAAGACTTTGGAGGGTGATCAGTTCATGAAGGTGGGGCCCTTATTAATGGGATTACTGCCCTTACAAAAGACCCCAGAGACCTCCCTATCCTTTCCACCATTATGAAGATAGAGCAAGAGTGCATATCTATGAACTTGGGAGTGGGCCTACAACAGACACAAAATCTACTGGCACCTTGATCTTGGATCTCCCAGCCTACGGAATTGTGAGAAATCAATTTCTTCTGTTTGTAAGCCACCAGTTGATGGCATTTTGTTATAGCATCCTGAAGGACTAAGAGAGATGATTTTGACTTTCTGAAGTCAACCATGTTGCTTTAATCCAGAGTCGAGTCATATTGCTTCAAATGGGGGTCCTTCAGTAGACTTGGGGGCATTAGCAGCATTCAAGGTGGTAGCTGACACTCAGCACCCACCACTTTCTCTGCTTTCAGCAGAGCTTCTTTGCTTTGTTGTATTTTATATGCTGGGCTTCTTAGTAGAATTGGTTGTACACAGGGGTTAAGTCTTTTAAGATAAAGTTTCAAAATTCATCATAAAAATGGATAATGGAAGACATCAGGGTGGGGTATGAACAAAGGGAATCTCATAGCCAAATAACATGAGCATCTAACAAATTCCAAATTGCTACAATCGTTCTATGATTCAACATGCATACACTTTTTTTTATGTTCCTGGAATAGAAATCACTTCCCAACTTGAGCTGCAGCTGAGACAATCCCACTTCCCCAGGGAGCAAACCCCTCCAGGAGGAAGCTGAGCAAGGCCAGAGGCCCATTAACTCTTGTAAAGTAGGAAAAGATCCTTCATTAGTACTGGCAGCAGTGGGAACCTTATGTCTGAGAAGTCGATAATACATTACCTTACTTAAGCTATAGAAAGAGTTCATTGACTATGTCTTTTTAAAGGTTCTCTGCAAGAGACTTACACAAGGGAGGCAAGACCTCCTTCAGTCCCCCAAAGGCTCCAAATAAGGTAGAATATTGGCTGTGGGGTCCCTGCCCTAGATAAAACACAGCAAGGGGAACAGAACAGACACAGGGAGTTGAAGAAATGTGGTAAATTAAGAGAAGGTAAAAGTAGAAAGAAGGAACAGATGGTTGCGGAAGAGAGAACAAAAGTAGACACTAATATGGACAACATTTTCAGATGTTAGACAGGAGATGTTGCACAGTTTAGAGTCAGAGACTTCCTGGAATCAGAAAAACCAGCCTGCATTAAGTAACACACACATTTAAATATTTAACTCTATCTGGTAACAACTGATCAATACCAGCCCTGAGCCTACTTCAAGTCAAACTCCCTCCCAATGGATAGTTATTCTGGAATAGCCTTCTCTTTGTCCTTGCTTGCACCAAACCAAGCTCTTTTGGACACTGAGCCACTGGACATACTATCACTTATTTTGTTTTTTGTTTGTCTGTTTTGTTTTGCGATACTGGGGATTGAACCCAGAGGCATTCTATCTCCGAGCTGTACCCCCAGCCCTAGTTTTTATTCTTTATTTTGAAACAGGGTCTCACTAAGTTGCAGAGTGCCTCACTAAGTTACTGAGGCTGGTTACAAAAATATGATCCTCCTGTCTCAGCCTCCCAAGTACTGGGATTACAAGTGTGTACCACCATGCCCTGCATTATCACTTCTTTTAACAACACTTCTCCACTTGGACTTCTTGTCTAACCTTAAATACTACCTTCTTGGGGATTCCATCCCTACTCTCCAACACATACCTCCACTCGAAGCCAAATTCAGTTCTCCTTTAAACATGCTTTCTTAGCACTCTGGGACTTTTCCCTTAACATGTGTATTACAACTGCAATGGTAAAATTATTTTTGTCATCTTTTAAAAAATATTTCTTTCCATGCTTTAATGTATATTCCATGAAGTCAGAGAAAGGCTGTTTTCATTTTCTAGGATAATTCCCTGCATCCAATAAATATTTCCTAGGAAATAAATAAAAAGATAAGAAACAGGGAAACAATTTTTTAAAACGTTAAACAGAATTAGTCTTATAATAAAGTATTTACAGAGCCAATTCTTGATTCCCCAAAGAACACCAGAAAGTCTATTGATCAAGAAAAGTGAAGTTTATTAGATTTACTGCAGGGAAGAAGAGAGAGGATTTGTAGGGTTGCAAAATATATAGAGAAATATATAGGGTGTGAAATGAATGAATTTAAGGAGGATTTTTCACAATGGAAATTAGCTGGGATTGAGCAACAGTTATGACATGATAACTTTGAAAGAAGAGTCACATTCAGTCTCTTGAAGTAATTCTTCATAGGCAGATGTTATTCATGGTAACTACATTGTGAAGTTGGTTCCAGTCTTATCATCCAGAATCAGGTATTTCTTAGAGCAAGCAGCTAAATAATTTTTGTTTATTTTAAGCACTGGTTAGCAACAATCAAAGAAAGAGTAAGTCATCTTAGAGTTGTCTAGCGCAGAGAGAAGGACATATGCTTGTTTCCAGGACTTCTGTCAAACACAGACACACTAAATTATCTTGATTTGAGTTCTTTGGTTTTTTTTAAGGAAAGTGACATTGTTTATTAAGGTCTGATAAAAGTAGAAAGCTATTTACCATTATATATATGGAGCGCACCTGTAATCCCAGTCCTTGGGAGGCTGAGACAGGAGGATCACAGATTCGAGGACAGCCTCAGCAACCTAGCAAGACCCTGTTTCAAAACAAAAAATAGGGCTGGAGTGTAGTTTGGAGGTAGAATGCCCCTGGGTTCAATCTCCAGTATCACACACACAAAAAATGTTGTGTGTATATATATACACACACACTTTTATTGGTGCACTGTCATCTCCCATCATAGTGTAGTTCAGAGTGACAGTGACATGCATACAGCACTTGGTAAGCTTCCCCTCGGCTCCCTCCTCACTCCCTCCCCTTCTCCAGACATAATATTGAGCTCAACATTGGTATTCTCACATATGTTCAGAACATCATTAGAAGTGCCTTCTTTGTTAATTTGATTTGAATTCTTAAACACCCTTTGTCTATCCTTTAGCCTGAGCTTTGGAATAGACCATAACAGTCTGGAGTTTCGATCCATCCGGATCTCCACTGCTAATTGACTGTAGTGTTATCATATAGAGTTTCTGAGGTTGTCATTCTGACATCAAAAAGTGTTGAATTGTCTTATTCTTTTGTGCTGGAAGATTATTTGTCAGCTCATTGGATGGGACAGTGATTTCATTTAAGCATTGTAAGGCAACTGCTAGGAGAAAGATTATGATCAGATTGGACAGTTTCCTTTTAAACCAGGAGCCTTGAGGCCCAAATTAAACCAAGAAAAGAGATCCCACCACCAATTGGAAAAAAAAACCCACAGAACAATATATGGGGGATTTAGATAAATAATCTTATTTTATTATATTTGCTCCTCCAAATCCCACATCCAAAATAAAGCTACAAAAATGCCAAGATTTTTTTCTATATTACCTGATTATTTATATTTAAATTCAATCCTTTCAGCCATGAGAGTTGCTCCTAAAAGTAAATACCTAGGGGGAGAAGTTAGAGGGAAAGGAAATTTATCTTTTGAGCACCTAGTGTTGCTGGCATAGAAATCCGATTAGTTATGACAATGAAAATGGAGGCATAGGAAAGGGAAGGAATTTTCTAGAAATGGGTCATCGATGTAAGTATTCAATGCTATGTATGAATTTGAGTCCCTCCAACTCCAGAGATTGTGTATAACCCACTGTACCATAGAATCTCCCTTTGAGAAATAATAGCACAAGCAATTTTTAGTTAACACCATATATTTTTTTCTAATAACATGGTTGTAATTATATCACTCTCACCTGTTATTTAAATTATTTATGTTGTGAATGATAAATGGGGCTTGCAATTTTCTTCAGTGGGAAGACACAAGCGAGGGCATGAGGGGGCTCACTAGACAAGTTTTGCTCTTATTGCAGCCATGTGCAGGACGATAGTTAAGGAGGCTAGAGTCAAGGAGATCCCTGATTCTAACCATAGAGGATTAAAAACTAACATCTTCTTTGTAGAGATAAGGGTCCCTGCATCGATTCACTGTCAGATGGAAGAGCTGTTGTTTTCCAACTTTATGAAGGATGCATAATTTAGGCCAAGATAATCACCAGTGATGCATACAGCAGAGATTAATTTGAAAATTTAATATCAAAAGATTGGAGGACTTGCTTATGAGGCCACAGCTTCTAAATTATATTGAGGCATTGGTTGGTAACAAGTGCTCAGGAGCCTCAATGTGCAGAAGAATATTAAAAGATACCACATGTCCTCTAATTAAAATCACAGCAAAACAGAGTAATGATTGCAGATATGATATTAGCCACGGGTAGGGGGACGACTGGAAAATAGTGCCAGGAAGCCAACAGGGGCTGGAAACTGTGGCCTCCGTGGAGAGAGGCCTTTCTCCAAATTGCAGCAAAACCCCTGGAAATTAGCAAGAGCTAGAGGGAAAGCTAATGTTAGTTGCTGGCATTATAGGAAATGAAAATATTGCTCTATCACACACGATTTGGACAAAGGTTTGTTCTGTTTTCTCAGTGCAAAATGGCAATTGGGAGCAATTAAAAACTGAGCTGGAGTTTACAAGTGACTGTCACACAATAATAGCAATCAGACATGCACAAGCACTTGATGCTTTAGAAAGGTTTGCTGCTGTCTTTCGGGTTTGTTTATTTTGAGATTTATTTATTTATTTTGAAGTTGGATGTTAGGAAGAAAAAGGCAGCAAACTAGGAGGAGTTTCCACTCTCTCCTTGAGAGGACAAGGTGGGGATATTCAAAGGGTGTGACAGACTTTACATCTTTTTAGGAAGTGGGAAAGAATACATGTGTCATTAAGAACAAGTCCAGATTTTCAGAGACATGGGTTTCTAAGGCAGTGCAGTCTATTTGGAACGAAGTCTTAGAGGGTTTTCATTGTTTTTTTTGGCTTATTTTTATAGTTTTTTCTGCAAAATTGGGGGATTCTGGATGGAATTGCCAGGAACAGTAATGGCTAATACAACAGTGTGAGGTGGGTGAGAATAATCATTGTCTATTCATTAGCCCACCCCTATGTAACCCTCCTAACCAGAAGCTATTGTTTTATAAGTTGTACTGGGGAGATAGACTGATAATAGGCAGATAGGGCCACAGGGGATGATGGGAAGACCTAATTTCCTGAGAGGCAACAGGTGCTAACTAAATTCTAAATTTCCAGAGAGGACGAAACCTCCTGAGTGTCAAGTGCTAACAAGATTCCAACATTCCTGAGAGTCAACAGGACCCAACCTCCCAAGGGCTAATAAGATTAAAAACCTCCTGAGAATGACCAGATATTTACAGGACTCCAGATGTTCCTGGCAATAAGCAGGCACTATCTAAGTCCCAGGAAACATAGTCTGGGACTCCAACTAAGAAAGGAAACTCAAAGAAGCATATAAACCCTTAGACAAGCCACCCTAAATGGTTACTCACTTGCTCAAGAACCCCCTCTTTGGGTCAATCTCTCTCTCTCTCTCTCTCTCTCTCTGTCTGTCTGTCTGTCTCTCTCTCTCTCTCTCTCTCCCTGTCTCTCTCTCTCTCTCTCTTCACAGGTCTCAGGTCATGCTGACTTTGGGAGAAAGCGGTGTGTAATTGAAGGCGCTCAGCCCCAGCGACTCCCGGGTAGCGAGCAGAAAATACCTGCTGGACATTAGGCCAGCGGAAACCCCTAGGGATGATCTGCAACTTTCTTCAGTAAATCATGGATTTTTGGAGAAGGCAGCGTGCAATTGAAGACTCATGATTTGGGCTATTCCCAAGTAACATCCAGAAGGCAGATGCTGGACACCAGAGTCCCCATTGCCTGCAAGGCGCTCTACCTCTTTTACCCTCCTGTTCTGTTTACAATAAAATCCCTGCTCGCCTTTCTGCTATCTGTGAGTGTCACTCTTTGTACTTTGCAGACATGAACCCCAGTACGGAAAGACATCCTCTTCAATACTACTTCTCAGAACCTAACCAAATAATAGAGTGTAACCCAGACCAAGACCATACTTACTCACCAAGATCATCTCTTGCATATTACCCTTGTGATTTTGGACTAGAAACAGTAATTGATCCTCAATTGCTTCATCTATAAAATATAAAAGCCAGACATGGTGGCACATGTCTGTTATCCCATTAGTTGAGAGGTTGAGAAAGAAGGATCATAGGTTCGAGGCTAGCCTCTGCAATTTAGCAAGACCCTCAGAAACTTAGTGAGACCCTAGTTCAAAATAAAAAAAATATAAGTAGCACGGGTATACCCCAGAGGTGGAATGACCCCGTGTTCAATCCCCAGTACCAAACAAACAAACAACAACGACAGAAACACTAAAGTAAAATTTATCAGCAATAGTTTTGCAAATGATAGAGTAACAAAATGCAATAGTCAAAGAGTATTTTGTGAGGCGTGTGATGTGATGGGAGAGAAGTATCATTGCTGCTCAGCTCTGATCATTAGGAAGCCCAGTCGCCTGGCTCTTTTGCACCTACAGCAGGGCTGCTGGCAGAAGCCCCCTATTACCTTGCCTTAAAGCACATTTCTTGATTCTGTTGTCCTCAGATTGAATGGCCATGGGAATCAACTGGTGCTGGTGGGGAGGCTTGTTAAAACACAGATTGCCGACTACACCCTGAGAGCTTCCATCCAGTAGGACCCAGATGAGCCCAAGAATCTGCAATTCTAACAAGTCCCTTGGTGCTTCTGATGTTGTAGGTCTGGCAACAATGCTTTGGGAACCTCTGCCTCTCCTAAATTCCATTTTATACAGTTTGGCTCATTCCCCACATCTTCTAGGAAGCATCGGGAATGAACCCAACCTCAGAGATCTCTCCTTTCCCAAACTATTCTACCTCTGTCAATTCTCTACCATTCCTGTTAGGCTTCACAGGTTTCTGTTTCTTGGAAATCTTTTCATCTGTATTTGTCTTGCCTTCCCCGAGAGAAGGAGAAGTTTCTTGAGGCTTCGGCTTTATGAATTTTTGTATCTTTCTTTATCACCAGTGACACTGGTCTGCTTAGACCAATAAAGCACTGACCTGCTTTATTGCTTCCAAAGTAGCCCCTCTCAAGCATCGCCAGGATAAGCGTGTCACCTGTTTTGGTTCTCATTCTCACTGCTGTGACCCCCTAAACCTAATGACGATAACCCAGAGGAAGGAGGATTTATTTTTCAGAGTTCTGGAGATTTCAGGGGTTCAGCTCATGTTAGGACAGATGAGGTCTGTGGAGCTCAGGGCATGGCGAAGGAAGCAGAGAGAAGAGTGCAAAGGCTCTGCTCTCATATCAAGGAGGCTGGAAACAGAACAGAGAACTGGGGGAGGGGGTTGAAGGACTCATACACAGTTTCTAAGGCCATACCCCCAACAATCCACCTCCTCCAGCCACACCCCATCTGTCTATGCTACCACTACCCAATAAACCCATTTCAATGGATCCATCCACTGATGAGATTAGAACCTTTGTAATTTATTCATATCACCTCTGACCATCAATACATGAGCTCTTCTTGGGGCATTCTATATCCAAACCATAACATCATTGTATTGCTATTGTGTCCTAAAGAGCTTCCCCATCCTCTGGACATAGCTGCCCTTCATTGGTGACCCCATCAGTACCCTCATTCTGGTCTCAGCAGAGGAGACTTGTCCCTGAACTCCCAGGCTCCTTTGCCTTGAGATACCCATCATGAGGCCCAACTTTTTTTTTTCTAATTTCCTACAGCATCAGAGCTTAGGCTATTATGAAATTAGAGACTGTCTAAAGGGACATGGCATATCGAAGGATTAATGGCAGAGATTAATTTATAATTACAGCCCAAACCCAGACCAGACTTGGCTTTCTAACTTGATCTCTTCCAGTGAGTATTTACATGTCCAAATCCTGCCACTGAATATAGTCGGGTCTTCTATGCAGCCTGGGCTCCTAGATCCCAAGAAAGAAAGACCATCCGTCCCTCACTGTAGTCTCAGTCCTATGTCTTGAATCTTATTATCCCCACTCAGTCTCTTCCTAAGACTCTTTGAAAGTGGAAACAACCAATTCCCTCCAGCTCAGCTTGCCTGTACACAAAAAGAATTGTTTGTCCCCAGGGCCCACCAATACAGTCATAGTAGGCAGACATCAATACAGTACCCAAATATCTATTATTCAGTCTTAAAAGCTACCTTTTTCTCTAAGATAATAATTACCATTCCTTTCTTAATATCTCATTACCCAGAATTTAAAAAAAAAAACCTTGGGGTTCAATTTCACCCATGGTCGCCTTATTACATGCATAGAAGTGTACTGGGGATGTATTAATGAATAATGTGTGTACATAAATGCATATTAATTTGACCTATTAGTATTCATCTATAGGCCACTGTGTGTTGGGAAACAGATTTAAATAGCTCAAACAGGACTCCAGACTCTCTGGTCTGCCCCCTGCTCCTAATGCTGTTTCTCTTTTTACGTGTAGTCAACTCTTGCTGTATCCAGGTACTTTTGCAGCAGATGAAAGTCCTTGAGCCAATTTGGCCACATAACGGGCCAGCCCGTGATCAGATCTGCTCCCCTCCTGAATAATTATCTGCTTTGCATCTGCTGCTGCTGCTGCCCAGGCACCCGCAGGTCCTTGCTTGGAAAGCCCTGCCTTGAGCAATGATCCTGGTTTGAGCTAGCACAGTGTGTCCCAATCGCTTATTTGTTAAGACGAGCCTGTCCATCTGTCCGCGTGCCACAGACCCTGGGTGGCAAAAAGCAATAAAAAGAAAGCACTCTTTGACAGCCCTCTTGGCATAACGCCGGCGTGAGCAGAGGTTATTATCTTGTAATGTCACTGTTATTTCCAAAGGCCCCCAGTGGCTCTGCTGACTGGCAAGACAAAGAGGGACACTCTGTTAACATAGCCCCTACATTTTATAAGGGGCAGCATTGCACTAGGCTTCCAGAGTGGCTTTTACTGCCTATCGATTGGCATATCGACTGCAATTTGAGGCCCCTTCTCGCATTGAAGTTGTCAGTGGTGTATTTACTTAATAAATCCCCACTCAGTCCATGACCACCGCAGGGTGGACTTGGCTTCTGTGCACCCTGATTCACTGGGGAGACAAATGAGCTAAAAGATTTCTCCAGTCCCAGAGGAGGTACCAAATTGCCAAATGACCTTGGATAGATCATGTCTTCTCTCTGGGCCTCAAGTCTCTTATCTATAGCCAAAGTCTGACCCCGAAAGGAGCCGACATTCCGTGATGCTTCCTTCAAGACTTCCGGCTGCCGTGGGTTGCAGCATGAACTGCTCTAGAAGGCCCTCAAAATAGCAGCAGAGTAATTGCAATGTATATTCTAATAGCAGCAGCTGTAGTAACAGAGCCGCCCCCTCCCCGGGCTTCCTCTTCAGGGGTGATATGCCAGAATGAGAAACAAAATTACTGCGTCTGTTCAGCAAATTCCTCCTGACAAAATCTTTAAGCGTTGACAAGAGTAATATACTGAAAATTAGTTTAGAAGTGTTTCAAGTTTCAAAAATCAATCAAAATCAAATTAGGTTCTGAAGACGCTGTCTGTTGAGTTTTGGGAAAAAATAAAGATTTGCTTCGGCAACTCGAGAAAGTGGTTTTGACCCCAAAAGAGGTGACTATCTCACAGAAAGTGATTGTCTTTCTTTACATCTACCTTAAAAGCCCTTGCCAAGGACTTGACCACATATGTCCTTGTCCTGTTGTCTCAGGCGTTTGTAAATAACTTACCAGCTGACCCACGCTTGAACCCCCTTCTATCTCCCAGCCCTCAAATCCCATCCAAAGCTGAATGAGAAAAAAAATAAATAAGGAAAAAGAACTACTCTTACTAGGATGGTAAAATGGCCCAATGGTGGTGGGAAAAAAAGAATTAATAGCCTGTGGCCTCTCTTAACTTGATATGATTGTCAAATACAAAAAAAAGCCACATTCAAGATCGGGGAATGTGTGCTTCTGTGGAGGTAAAAAGTGAACAAGGGTTTCGGCCAGGAGAGGTGGCACTTGGGAGGCTGAGACAGGAGGATTGAAGGTTTGGGGCCAGCCTCAACAACTTAGTGAGACCCTGTTTCAAAATAAAAAATAAAATGGGGCTGGGGTGCAGCTCGGAGGTAGAATCCATCTCTGATACCATACATACACATACACAGACACACACACACAGACACACAAAACAAGGGTTTCAGAATTCTCCATAGATGTAATTTGTAAACCAGCGTCTTTCCTAGCTTAGGGGAACGGACATGATCATGTTGACATTTATGCTTCAGTTACAGTGACTCAGTTTCCTACCTATAGTGACTCATCCTCCTCACCCCCAGATTGCCTTTCTCCCCTTCTCAGGTTTCTGGGAGTTCTCAAAGGGCACAATATGTGTCCACAAACCAAGCTGGCAGCCACAGTCACCACATAGAGGCCCTCTTGCCTTTTCTCTCCTGCCTATCAGCGGCTAAGATCTATGAGGCTGCCATGTCCTTTGATAGTCACCAACACCTGGGCCAAGGACACTGCTCCTCCTTGTTGCTTCCAAACTCTCTGATCTTCTGGGTAGAGCACAGAGTTAAGTTTTCCCTTCTCTGTGCAAGCTGTGTCTCTAAGCACTGCTGCTTGGACCTAGGGTCCCTTGGTTCATGGATATCTTGTTAAAACATTACTTTCTATTTCTGGAGAAACCCCTCTAAGCATCAAGATTCTGATAAGAACTAAGTGTGTGTGTGTGTGTGTGTGTGTGTGTGTGTGTGTATGTGTGTGTGTGTGTGTGTGTATTCAGTGATTCTAGTTGATTTCTAGTTGAAGCTCTGCCTGCTATGCCCCACCATTCTCAACTACACTTAAAGCTTATCTTTGGGTATAGTCGCATGGGGTATCAATAACCAATATAAATACTTGGAGGTGGAGTTGGCTTCCTGTGTCAACATAAAGCCCTTTCAGCTGGCTACTTGGAACAAGAGGACAGTCGGCTCAAGAGAAGAAACTTCTTCAATTCAATTCTTATTTTTTTAATTGGTGGATTGTAATTATACATCATGAAGAGGCTCAGGGTGATAGAAACGCACATGTATGTAGCCCTTGGTGTGTTTACCTCCGGATCCTATGCTGCTCCCTCCTCTTCCCTGTTTATAGTATTGAAATTGGTACTGATCACTTCATATATGAATATGGCATTATTTAATCCGGGCGTGGTGGCGCACGCTTGTAATCCCAATACTTGCGAGGATGAGACCGGAGGATCCGGGTTCGTGGCCAGCCTCAGCTAATTAGTGAGGCTTCCGCAATTTCGTGAGACCCGGTTTCAAAATAAAGGATAAAAAAATAGGGCCGGGCGTGTAGCTCAGAGGTAGAATGCCCCTGCGTTCAATCTCCGGTACTGCAAAAAAAAAAAAAAAAAATGGCATTATTTGAACTGTTTCTTCTCTTTTACCTCTCCACTTTCCTTCCCAACTCCCCTTCCACTATTCTAATAGTATCTCTCCTTATTTATCTGAAGTCCCTTTTGTTTCCCAATTTCTTTCTAACTTCCATATGTGAGTGAAAACATATGACCCTTCACTTTCTGAGACTGGCCAGCCTCACTTAGCATGTAGTTCCAATTCTTAACAGAAAACAACAACAAAAAGTAATGCTTATAGCAGCACAATTTACAATAGCCAAATTATGAAACCAATCTAGGTGTCTGTCAACAGATGAGTGGATAAAGAAAATGTGATATACATGCACAATGGAATTTACTCAGCCATAAGGAAGAACAAAATTATGTCATTTGCAGGAAAATGGATGAAACTAGAGAATATTATGCTAAGTGATATCAGCCAGTCTCGGAAAGTCAAGGGTCATATGCTTTCTCTCATATGTGGAAGCTAAAGAGAAAATAGGAAACAAAAGCGACTGGTTAAATGAGGCGAGAGACCAGTAGAAGAGTAGAAGGGATTTGGGGAAGGGAGGCAGGAAGGAGAAAGAAAAAGAGACTTGAGAAAGGAACAGTTCAAATAATGTCATGTCCACATATGAAAGTATCACTACCAATCTCGTTAACATGTATGGGGAGGAAGGGATAGAGATCAGGGTAGGATACGGAGGGTAATACACAAAAAGATGTGTGCAGGTATGAATATAATTACAATGTACCAATTAAAGTATGCAAAATATAATGTTAAACATTTTGAAATGGTAGATTTCCAAGTATCTGCATCTCAATCTTCTTTGGGCTCTTAGAATTAAGTTGGCAGTACCTCCATTATATATGATATTTATTTGTGTATGTGTGTGCGTGTTCTTTATAGCTTTCAATGTTAGAAGAGAAAAGTAATTTTGAATGTTGAAAACAAAAATGGAACTTTATTCAAAACTGAAGAGAAACACTAAGCAGGTAGGGTAAGAGATTAAATAAAAACACACAGCAAGTTCCTTCCTATCTCGTCTCCTCCAAACCTTCTTGGTCAAAAGGAGTCTTAAATAGATAACTAGGTATCAGAAGACCTGGCAGTGGCATCTCTGGTCTGGATTCTTGCTGTATCTTCTGTTACCTCTCCTCTTGCCCTTGGGGGAACCTGAACAGAACACTTCAGGTTGATTGGCTGTGCCATCAAGTTCTGGCCACTGAGTCCCTCCATAGCAGCCTTGTGAGAATATAATTGTATATTTTCTGTCAAAGGAGGTAGTTTCACTTAAACGGCCATTTTGTAACCTGGTAGGAACTTACATCCCTTTCCCAAATTAACATCTCTTAAGAGATTACAGGTGTCAACCCTCCCCCATCTTCCCCTGTAGCTGACCTGGAAGACTGTGAAGCTGCAACTTCGACCAATAGGAGTTCAGCGCAGGAGGAGCCTTGGTTAGGGATATAAGACCCACTGGGTTCTTTGTGAAGCGTGCTCTCTCTCATATCTGGGAGCACCCGTTTTTGCAAAAAAGTAAAATCGCCTTGCCAAGCAATTTTCGAACATGTGCCATTTCTCTAGACACCGTAAAAAGTTGTTTCTAACAGCCTGAAACTCCTTTTATGTTTCATACTCAAAGAGTATGCCCCTCAGGAATCCTGTTTGCCTGCCCAAGTAGAGGTGGTTGTCTTTATTTTCCCATCTTACGCAAATGTGTCATGGATATCTTTTATGGTTGCTTTCTCATGGACTCTAGTAACAAAGGGAATGCAGCTGTCAACAGAACCCTGCTGTCTGGTTTCATCACCCTCCTGCCTTGTGCTATTGAAACCCTCAGGCCTCTTCAGAGCCAAAGCCATAGACACCTATTTCTTTGCTTTGTCTTTCATTTTTGTGGATGCTTTCACCCATGCTGACATCCTCACCCCAGGTCTCATGAAGATCCAGCTCATCCGCCATCTTGTCCTCATTTGAGCTGCCATCTGTTTATGTATGATATTTCTATGATGATTTTCTTCATGGCCAGATCAAAAGTTTCTAAACTCTTCATTAGAGCTCAGGACTCTACCTATTATTTATCCTAAACCAAAGGCATATGCATATATACATCCACACCTGCACACAGGAAAGTTGAATCAGACTGTCATCTCCAGCTAAGGACACATAATTTCAAATTACCCTATCTCTTTCTCCTAGGGGTAGTTTATATTTCCAAAAATTTTGTTGACTTTTCAAGTTAGTAGCAATATTCCTTAGACTCTCACAGTCCTCGCTTTTCAAATTTTCAAAGAAATTGAAAATTTCTTTCAATTTCTTGTAATTGTCAGCATGTTGCTCCTCTGCTACACTAAAGACCCACACCCTTAAAGCCGGGCATGGTGGTGCATGCTCGTAATCCCAATACTTGGGAGGCTGAGACAGGAGGATCTCAGGTTCGCGGCCAGCCTAAGCTACTTAATGACGTCCTCCGCAATTTAGTGAGACCCTGTTTCAAAATAAAGAATAAAAATAGGGCTGGGGATGTAGCTCAGAGGTAGAATGCCCCGGGTTCAATCCCCAGTACCGCAAAAAAAAAAAAGACCCTCACCCTCCCTAAGTTCATACCAAGGGCTTCTGATATATATGTAGAGGATTTATATGTAAGTGCTTCTACTATTTTTACTTTGCTAGCCCTGTTTTGCTTTTGTTTTTGTTTTTGTCTTATGGTGCTGAGGCTCTAACCCAGGTCCTTGCTCATGTTCTTACCACTAAACCACATGCCCTTCCCTGATAAGTCTATTTTTGACAAACATCTTGAGAGCCAAGTGTGCCTTCCCCTGGGCGTAATGTGTGTCCTGCCTTCAGCATAGTCCATCAGTGACTTTGAGGGTAGGAGAACCTAGAGGGAGAAAATAATTTTTTTATCTTTCTCTTCCAGCAACCTAGAAAAGAAATCAGCATACAGTGTGTAGTTAGTGCTTCTTGATTAATGTAATGGATTATGTATGGAAGGAAGGAAGGAAGGAAGGAAGGAAGGAAGGAAGGAAGGAGAGAGGGGGTATAAAGAGAAAGAAGGAAGGAGAAAAGAAAAGTGAATGACAAAATTAGTATGAATTTTATGGTAAGAATAGTCATCATAATAACATGATGCTTAAAAAATACCTGTCCTCTCACAAATAACAACTTTTGTCTGCATAGTAAGTAATACATGGGCATTTGGAAAATTCAAATGTACAGACAAAACTAAAAGTTACAAATAGTTCACTGTACAAATAAAGCTACTATTAAAATATCATTGGTGGTTGTTCTATGCATTCCAGCAAGATATTTTCCTTAACAAAATTCTTACTTGTATATTTTGCTTTATAACCTCACTTCCTTTTTAAACTTAAATTATACCATGGTAGGTTTTTTTGTTGTTGCTGCTGCTTTTAATGTTTTTTAAAATTTTCTTGTAAAACATGATGCCTAATGGTTGCACAGTATTTTATTGTATTAACATACTCAGATTAATATACTTTCATATATTTAATTTCCTACGATTTGACACTTGTTTTTTGTTTAAGTTATAAATAAAGATTCTGTTAATTACTCATTTCTGTGAATCTATCATGTTTTTTTTTGAGACACTGGGTCAAAAGGTCTAAGAAATAGATGGGTAGGTAGTAAGGTAGGTAGATGTCTAAATAGGTAGATAGAAGGTAGTGATAGACAGGTAGATAGATAGACAGACCTACACCATGCAGATGAATGCAAATTTTGAATATTCTCACTGCTCCCACTTTTGGGTACTTCTTGAAGGCAATGAGGAAAAAAGGAATACTTCAATCTAACAGCTTCTATAAAGCAATTATCTTAGGATCAAGTTATATAAATAGAATAAGACAACAATGTCCTTGCAATTAAATACCTGAGAATCATTTTGATTCATTCGTCTCCTTCTTTTCTAACAACCAATATATGAAGTTCTCTCCTTTTAACAGTGAGTTCTCATAAGTATCCTTTCTTGTCCACCCCATCTGGCACTATTGCAATTCAGTCGCTGTGTCTGTTCTCCTGAGTTATCTAATTTGCTGCTTGTTTGGCGTCTTTGCTTCCTATCTCTTTTCTTATTGTAACTTTTCCCATAGAATTTTCCATGCAGCACTGGTCCCATGAGATACACAATGTAAGAAGGGTCTTTATAAATAAAATTATGAAATTTCACCTGCCATTTTTCCTCTTGGATACACACCAAGAAGTCCTACAATTAAACAATCAAACAAAATAACAAAAAAAATCTTAATTAGCTTGGTTGAACCTAAAATTTGCTAATCCTAGATATTCATTCAACAAATATGTGTTATATGAGTATTGCATGTGATGGTCATGTGTATATGTAGGAGTGTGTGTGACACCTTTTAATCACCAGTTGGACCTGGGTTTTACAAATATACTCAGAGAGCAATTTTATATTGCATCTTTCACACAGCTGATGAAGTATTTTTCTAAAGACTAGATATAATGACATGTTTAAACAGCTCTCCAGTATAGTATAAATTCAAAATCCCTGAGCCGGGCATGGTGGTGCACGCTTGTAATCCCAGTACTTTGGAGACTGATACCAGAGGATCCGGGTTCGCCACCAGCCTCAGCTACTTAGTGAGGCTCTCCACAACTTAGTGAGACCCTCTTTCAAAATAAAGAATAAAAAATAGGGCTGGGGGTGTAGCTTGGAGGTAGAATGTTCCTGGGCTCAATCCCCAGTATCGCAAAATAAATAAATAAATAATAAATAAATAAATAAATAAAATCCCTACAGTAGTATTCAAGATCCTTTCCAGTTTGGCTTAATCAGAGTTTTCTAGTCATATATTCCACTGCGCTCTTGTCTCATCATAAAATCTAAACATAATAAAATTTTTTTTCTCTTATCAGAACATGCAAAAAAAAAAGAACATGCTATAGTTTTCTCAACTTTTTATACCATGATTTCTGCTATTTTTTTTCTGTTGACCTTCTCTACTTATGATATTTGGTCTACTTCCAATACGAAAATCATGCCCACCTTCTCCAATGATCACTTCTTTCTTATCTTTCCAATTCCTGCCATGGCTGGTCTACAAAGAATTTTCTAATGCTCCAGGGAAAACTATTTATTCTGCCTTAATACCTCCAAGGTAAGCAGATTAGAAATGATCATCCTTTTTTAATGGATGAGGAAACTGAAGTCTGAAGAGAGATTTGCTAAAATAACTAAGGAGGGGAAATCACCTGTACACATAACTGTGGGTTCTCTGCATACTTGGTGTTCTTTGCTAATGTTCTGATTGCATTTCAAGTAGATAAGAGGTTAGAGTGAAATGCATAGAGAGAGTGAGTGCTTGGGGGCTTCCTGGAATCTCACAGGGAATGCACATTTAGCTCAAACTCAAGAGGCCTTAACCAAATCCTAAGTTTGTTTATGGCCAACAGACTTGCACCTGGCACATTCAATTCAGATTTTCAGGGATTTTGTGTAGTTGGAAAAGAAAGTCGTATAAACTCAGGAAATGAGATTGGGAAAAAATATGATCAAAAGCCCGCTAATTGGAAGCTATTAAACTCATAAAAATATATTGGCTTGAATTATAGTTTGTGGGGGGGATGTTAGTTACAGCTCACTATTCAGTAATGATCAATCTGTTAGTTCCAAAATTAACTGTTAGTTGATTTATTTACAATAAAAGTTAAATTTTCCAGATTCTTACAAACTCTGAAAATCTTGAGATGAGCATTACAAATACTGTGATAGGTAGCCTCTATTTATTGGTATAGAACCATTTCACTATCGAACAATTTCACATCCATCTACTTATTTGCTAGAATCCTGATCATTATATCAATTTTATAGATTGGTAAACCCAAACTCAGACATGTTAAGTGGTTCTCCAAAATGAACAGAAATAGGAAGGGTGGTGTTAGCACTTGAACTCATATGTTCTAAATCCAGGGATGCTGAGAGGGTTCTCAGCAAGAACTCGCTTAATGAGATCATGTGTCAGCAGGGGTCACTCAGATTTAGGACTGCCTAGGTATTGAGTGATCAGAGCCACCCATGAGACAGAGGGAGGAATGTCGTAGTCATAGCACATGAAGCTCAGCAGGTCCGACATTAGGAGCAGAGGCAGAGGCCAGAGCCTGTCTCCTGGCTTGCTCTCCTTCCTCTTTCTGGCTGTTGTCTCTTTTCAGGAATGAAGACATTACCTGTGTTATGTGAACAATTAATTGTCTGATCTCTTCCAGCCCCTGGCACCAAGGTAGATTTGGCTAGAAAACATTGGAAAGGGTTTAAATGAAGACTAGGGTATGTTATTAACTATAGTAGCTGGATGATGCACAATCTTCATCCGCAAAGACCATAATATGTGCTCGTTATCTTGATTGCTGATTGTACAAATGTATCGAAACTTTGCTATGTGTCAGACATCATGTGACTCTTGGAGGTATATGAAAATGACAAAGGCCTGTGAATTTAGAAAGCAGTCTGGCAGACATGGTGAAAAGCAGATTGTAGAGTACCCTAGTGATCCTGGAACTCCTCAATAGAGAACAAAAAAGGGATAGGTCTTCCTAGAAACACACACACTCATTTCTACTTATGGCCAGGAGGAATCTCAGAATCTATTCAAACTCTTCCAAAGATGAAACATTTTCCTCTTAGGAGTCATAAGACTAGAACAGAGTATCCTTAGTGTGAACTAATGTTTATGGAACCCCAACAGTATTCAGGGTGGTGAAAATCAAAGGATGATGCTCCATCGAATTCACATCTCTACCACCCATTTCTAAGCCTCCTTTGCCTTGTGGAGGAATGTCAAGCTACATGTCTGAGAACACCCTTGCCCAATTTGGTTCTAGGTTAGAGTTTCACAGTGGAACAGTGGAAATCTAGATTTGGAAGGAAGGCAGAAGGAAAGAGAATCTTTGAATCCTCTCTCTCTCTCTCTTTTTTTTTTTTTTTTTGCTTTTTGTACTGGGGATCGAACCCAGGACCATTCAACCTCCAATCCACACCTCCAGGCCTATTTTATTTTTTATTCTGAAGTAGTGTCTTGTGAAGTTGCTAGGGGTCTCCTTAAGTTGCTAAAACTCACCTAGAACCTGCAATCCTCCTGTCTCAGCCTCCAAGTACTGAAATTACAGATGTGTGCCATCATACCCTCCTGAGAATCTATTATTATTTTGCATAGCAACAGCCAGATAGGTTAGGAAGTCATAATGTTCACAGTGGCTTGTCAGAAAACTCTTACAATATGCAGAAAATTCTCAATATGCAGAGGGAGATGGAGCAAGGGCTTCCCAGAGATTCCCCTGAACGGTGGCATGTTCTGGATCATGCCTGACACCCACTCCCTTCTGTGTTTCAGGAACAGATCAAGTGTAGCAGCTTCCTGGTCTTTGTTCCTTTAGCTTCCAGTGACTGGGTGACTTTTCCATTTCCATACTGAGTCTTTCTTACATTTGATGTCAAATGGCTTCCATTTTCTTGACTGAACCTTACTGAAACAAGGAGTAAAGTGTGTTAAGTGTGCTCTCCTTTCTCAGTTCCCTAGGGTGCAAACTTTTTTTTTCTGTAAATAGCAAATATTTTTTATTTTCTCTGCCTGGTCATCCTTATTGCAACTTCTAGACTCCGTCACACATCAGGAAAGCAGCCATAGACAAGATGTAAACAAGCAAACGGAACTGGGAACTGTGTTCCTTTTAAACTTTGTATACAAAGCAGTCAGCAGGCCTGACTTGGTCTGAGGACTGTAGCCTGCCAACTTCCACTGTAGAGGTTTGAGTTAATCATACTTCTCATTTCATGGCTTATGGTCTTCACTGATCCATGCAAGGTCCCTCACTTGACTCCATTTTAATTTATATAGTCCCTACATTCCTATTTCCCTCTCCTGTTCCCCTCGCCACTTTTCTACCTGATACAAAAGGGATGGATGGTTATGTAGATAGATATAAATAGATGATAGATAGATAGATAGATAGATAGATAATAGACAGTATAAAAGGGATATATGTTCACTTTAATAAATTCAGAGTATATATTTTTGTGTATATCCTTATCAAATGTATATTGCAAGCCTGGCATGGTGTTCAGCAACTTATCAAGACCCTGTTTCAAAAAAACAATAAAATGGGGCTAGAGGTACAGTTCAGAGGTAGACTGCCATTGAATTCAATCCCCAATACCACATACATGCACAGACAAAAATAAATAAAATACAAAAATGTGTATTGCTGGGTTTTTTTTCTTGCTTTTGTTTTGTTTTGGTACTAGGGATTGAACCCAGGGGCATTCTACATTCGAGCTACATCCCCAACCCTTTTTGTTAAATTTTTAAAATTTTGAAACAGGGTCTCACTAAGTTGCCAAGGGCATCGCTAAGTTGCTGAGTGTGGCCTGGAACCTGCCATCTTCCTGTCTCAGACTCCCAAGTACTGGGATCACAGGTGTGTACCACCATGTCCAACTGTGTATTATTTCTTATACATATTTTAACTTTAAGTGGAACTAAATCATGTACCATATTCTGTTTCTTTATGCATAACTCTATCTGGAGTGGGACGTGTATATAATTCTGGGGTCTCCATTTAGTTAGCTATTTCTAACTTATGAATAGGTGGGAGCAGTAGACGCTAGTACCATTCACCCACATCAGGTTCTTTTTCCCCGGGACATCAATAAGTTGACTGTTGACCTGGGGAGTTTATCCACTCTCTAGATTCTGCCTGAGTGAGAAATGTATGTGTTAGTCTTCATTTATTACCAGAGCATTACCTAGCTCATCCCAGTATATCATATGTCACCAATAAGTACTGAATAAGTTCTCCCTGTTACACATCCAGAAAATTTCACCCATTTATCTTCCTAGTAACAGATTATTGGTTTGCTTAGGCAGCATAGCACCATGGATAAATTCACAGTCTTTGGAACCCAAGTGTCTGGGTTAAAATCCTGGTGCCATGAATTACTAAACATGTAATATTGGGCATATCTCCTTACCATTTGGTTTCAAGTTCTTCTCATATTTTATGGGGACATTAATAATATATATCTTGTATGGCTATCATTAAGATTCAATTTTTATAACCATACTTTAAAATGTTTAAGTGCTTTTTGGCATTTAAAATTTACATGTGTTTTTATTTATTTTATTTTATTTTTCTTTTTGCGGTACTGGGGATTGAACCCAGGGGGGCATTCTACCTCCAAGCTCCACCCCAGCCCTATTTTTTTCTTTAATTTGAAACAGGGTCTCACTGAATTGCGGAGGGCCTCACTAAATAGCTGAGGCTGACCATGAACCTTCTATCCTCCCGTCTCAGCCTCCTGAGTACTGGGATTACAAGTGTGCACCACCACGCCCAGCTTACTTACGTTTTTAAACAAAAATAAATTAATTAATTGAAAAAATAAGCTACTTGCCATCAATCTTATCAAATTTAGAATTTAATATCTAGGACCTTTCTATCCATGATTGCAGGGGATGAGCAGGGCAGGTATTGTTGTCTGCAATTTATGGAAAAGAAAAGGAAGATTCAGACAGGTGAAGTCCGTGCTTTAGGTTGTGCTGCACATCATAACAGAGCAAGAACCGAACCTGTGGCCCCTGGCTCTACAAGAGGAACTTCTTGGTTTCTTTGGTCCATAGCAAAAAGGGACTCTGTGCATGGGAAAAGCCATCCGATGTAACCCGTTATGATGGATTATAACACAAGAGCTCTGAAGACTTGCTGAATTCTATCCAGGTGGTGGGGGAGGAGGGGGAGTAAAGGGAGAGCAGAATGAAAGACAGGAGTGCGAGAGGACAGAAGCTGCCAGCCAGGGGAGAGGAGACATTTCCCCAAGGATAGAGGGAAGAGATTTTAAAAGTGTATTGATCTTGAGTGGGAAAGCATTCTCCTGGCTTTTCATCCTGCTTTCAGATCATCTGCCATCAAAAAAGGAATGTGTTACTGAGCTCAGCTTCGGAAATGGTGCGAAAGATTCAAGACATGAACAACCATTTGCTAACATGGAGGATCCTGAAGTGGCGTTTGATGATAGGAGCTGAGCGGCAAGGTAGAGGTGCTGTGCAACCTGATCAAACAGGCATTGAGTGACGGGCAGCCAGCACACACAGCATCTCAAAACATAACCTAAGACAGGGCTGACTTTCCTTTCACAGAAGTTGAAAAGCCACCCAGGTCAAATCCACAGGGGCAACAGAGCATGTTACAATTTCCAAGGTGCTTCCCCAGTGATTACTTCAGAGGATTCTCAAAGCTACCCTGTGAGAGTAGGCTGGGCTCTGTTTATTATTCTCATTTTACAGACAATGAAACTGAGAGTGAGAAAAGACAAGGACACAGGGCCACAGTGGTAGTGGGAGAGGTAGAAGTGGATCGTGGCTTCCCCGTAATTGCCTGATTATCTTCGCACCAGAGCACATTATATCTGGCCAAATTGACTTTTCACCAAACAGGGTGGAATGTCTCTGTATGAATATACATGAACATATCAATCAATCTAATTCAATTATGTATTCGTGTGTCTTCATTTCCCATTCGTCTCTACAATCTATCACCTATGATCAATTCCTATTAACTACTAATTTTTATAATTATCCGTATCACTGTAGCTATGAATTACCCATCTGTGATGCCTCCTGATTGGTCATCTTTATACAGATGCACGGACCTGAGGGTCGTATGTATGATGTACCAAGCCATGGGAGAAAATGCACCAGCCTTGTTGACATCAGTGTGTGGTTGTAACTCTTGAATTCTTCACGTCCTCTCACTAATTTACTCAACCTCTCTAAGCCTCAGTGGTCTACCTTGCTAATTAGAGATAGAAAGCCCCCCCACACACACACACACCAGGCTAGGAAGACCTGATGAGATAGTGGTTATAAGATGCTGAGAAAGTGCCTCTGAGTGAGACCACAGATGTAATTCTATCTTCCTGCTGGCTTTTCCTAGAACCTTGTCTTCCATTCCTGCTCAATTATGTTTTCTGTCATTTCCAGTTGGGCTTCATTTATCATGTATCTGAAGCTTAGTGTCCTATATCTTTTTTTAATATACTTTTATTGGTTCATCGTAAATATACATCATAAGGAGGTATAGAGTGATAGTCACATACATGCACACAACACTTGGTGTGTTCCTCTCTGAATCCCACCATACTTCCTCCCCTTCCCCATACATGTCATTGAGATTGGTGTTGATAATTTCCTACATGTAGCATTGTTTGATCTGTTGCCTTCATCAAGTCTTGGGAGTGGATTATCTAAGCATTGTTCAGATGGTTTTAAGGATTATTCATTTTCAGACAGATGCCATGTTTTGACAATCTGGCTGTAAGTTTCCTGAGGGTAGAGCTTCCCGTTTGCCATTTAGGGAACCAAGACATAATCCTGAATCTACTCTTCTGAATTACCTAAGAACTTTGCATCGTTTTTATACCTGACCAGTGCTAAGTGTATATTGGATAAATTACACAGGGAAGGATTTCCCAAGTAGAATCCTTGAACTAGGGAGAATTTAGGAGTGCAGACATACAGGAGTTGATTCTTCACATTTCACATACATGTGAGAACTAGAATAGCAGGGTCCTTTGCAGTTTTAACAGAAAAACATATTTATTCATTCCTTAAATCTGTATTTATTAAGCAACTAATTTATATTAGGTCTTGTGATATGTGCTCAGCTACAAAGGTGAATTAGATATGTGTCTGCAATGGGCACATAACGAAAAAGAATCCAATTCTAATGTGATAGGGCTGTGATAAAGAAATGCAGGGGGGCCAGGCGTGGTGGCGCATGCTTGTAATCCCAGTACTCTGGGAGGCGGAGATCTGAGGATCCGGGTTCGCGGCCAGCCTTAGCTCTCTCTCTCTCTCTCTCTCTCTCTCTCTCTCTCTCTCTCT